>SSNP01000144.1:157620-208162 GCA_006937955.1 Pachypanchax playfairii
AACCCCCCCCCCCCCCACCACCACCACCACAACTGAAGGTACTGCCAAGATGAACTTTTACAACACTCATAATAAAATAAACAAAAATCTCCCCAATTTGTAAGTATTTATGGATAATGTTAATTGACTTCAATCAAGTAGGCGATTGTTGCTATTGGAGGAACAGCAACTTTTTTTTAGAGAGAACAGCGCCATCGTGGGGCCACTAACGAAAAGAACATGGGAGTAGTCTAATTATGCGTCCACGTTAATTTTATTGCTTTTTAATATTCATTAATTAAATTAATTAACAACATGTATCATTTTTTTAATATTTGAATATTAGTTTTAATGTGGATGGATTTTAACATAGTTCCCGTTGATGTGATTTTGAACAGGCGCTTTTAGGGCATCCAGAGGTCTTTACATCCTACAAACAGGCAGGAAACGTGTACAGAGGATCGAGGGTAAGAATTGTTATAAATTTAGAAGACTTTTATATTTAGCATGTTTTAATATGTTATGCCTAAATTCGTGTATTAGTATACAAAGATGTACTAGAGCTTTAATTGTAAATAAATCGGCTATTTTTGCTTTTGGACCGTAAAAACGTTATTTTAACAACAAATTCTGGAAAAAAACGTGAAATATACATTATTTAACATTGTCCTAAATCATTACTTACAAATATTTAAACTCAGCTTTAAAATGTTTTGCGTTCGGCTGATATTTAAAACATTTTTTAATAAATTAAATCTCGATTCATAGAACATACTGTTGAATGCAACTTGATTCTTGTCGGAGACATTTTTGTTGACAAGTCCAAACCTTCCAGCTGCAGCTGCCTTCATATGATCCAGGGTCTCCTGTTAATATGGGTCGTTCCTCCAAAGACAAGCGGGACATTTATTACCGTCTGGCTAAAGAGGAGGGCTGGAGAGCGAGGAGCGCCTTCAAGCTGCTGCAGCTCGACCAGGAGTTCAATCTCTTCCAAGGTCAGACCCACAGCACACGAGCAGAACAGATACATTGTTACCTGGCTACATTATAACAAACTACCCGTTCACTGTTTCTTAAATTTATCAAATTACCATTTGATTTGGCTGCTTTCAGGTGTGAACAGAGCCGTGGATCTCTGTGCAGCACCTGGCAGCTGGAGTCAGGTCCTCAGTCGCAAACTCAGGTGTCCTTCAACTCTCTCCATCTTTATGGACAACACAGTACTAAGTAAGAACTTAAATCCAGCATTAAATTGGTGTAATTTAATACTATTATTATGATTTTTCATCCAGAGAGAGGAGAGAGAAGGATGCTGAGGGGTGTGAGGAGGTGAAGATTGTTGCGGTGGACCTGCAGGCCATGGCTCCTCTACCAGGAGTCACTCAGATTCAGGGAGACATCACTAAGGTGATGAACATATATATAAAGTATTAAAACTTGGTGTTTTTTTACCGTTCTGAGCTCTTTCTGCATTTTCAGTCAGTCACAATGAGACACTTACACTCAGTTTATTCTCCCTCTGACAGGATGTAAACAGACATTAAATCAGTATTTCCACACCATGAATCCACAGCTGTACCACATGATACATGTCATCCTTTTGTCTCAGGTGTCAACAGCTCAAGAGATAATCCGTCACTTTGAGGGTCAGCCGGCCGACCTGGTGGTGTGTGATGGAGCTCCAGATGGTGAGTTCTGTCCCATCCTGTCTGCTCTCCTTCAAATTCAAGTCTATTTTATTCGTGTTCTTATTTTTTTTTTGTGTGCTGTGTGTTTTCATAGTCACGGGGCTCCATGATGTGGATGAGTACATCCAAGCTCAGCTCTTATTGGCAGTAAGTATACAGGTGTGTTTGTGGTCACCTGTCAGGTGTTTGGTGATACCACATTGACAGTTGTGTGTTTCTCAGGCTCTGAACATCACAACACACATCCTGAAACCTGGAGGAACATTTGTGGCCAAGGTGAGATAACTTGAATTCACATTGCCCCGCCCACCTGTTTGCAGAAAAGTTAGGAAATACAACAAAAACTTGTTGGTAAATTTGTTAAAGAATCCCTTCAATTAAAAACAGTTTTTCTGAGGTTTCTGTTGAATATTTTAGCTCCACAGGTGTTCTTACCTTCATAGTGGGTGAAAACAGGTCAACAACTTCTCTTTCAGTTTTAATCTCTCAAACTACGCAGGTGGTGATAAAACCCGAGTTCTCCCGAGTTCTAACGGCCTGTATCTGTTTCATCACAACTCCTTTGTTCATTAGTATTCATCAGCTCCTGCAGTTGAAACCACACCTAGCATGCTGCTGGCTAAAAGCTGTTAGCATAAGACCTAGCATGCTGCTGGCTAAAAGCTGTTAGCATAAGATGTAGCATGCTGCTGGCTAAAAGCTGTTAGCATAAGATGTAGCAAACAGGACGAGAGAACGTCTGATGTTACCATTTGCAGCGGGGCAGGAAACAGTATACCTTGCTCTTATAGGCTAGTTTGTTAGCCAATCAGAGTCCAGCAAATTAGAATAATGAATATGAACGAGCTGCTGCTTGGGGCCTGACGGGAGGAGCTGGAACCAGACAAATTTTAACGCAGACAGATTGAAAGGTCTGTTAATCAGTGTTTCCTGACTTTTTTAGATATAAAATGTTTCATATTACTGGTTAATACTTAAGAAATAACCACAAAGTCATGAAATTTGTATGAAATGACCTCTTTAATTCAGAAACTTTTAACTAAATTAGAATATGGTGCATATAGGAGGTCAAAACAAGCCAAAAGGTGCAAGAGGATTTTACACCAGTTTGGTGTTGTATCGTATTAAAATGAGTTCATGTGATCGGAGGATTATAAAAAGTGGCTTTTGGACCTTTTTAGAAAGACATGTGTCACATTGTTTTCAACCTCTCAGATTTATTAGTGTATGAATCCTGCATTAGTTTGATGATTATCTGATGGGACAGATTGTCTTTGTTTCAGATCTTCCGAGGGAAAGATGTAACGCTGCTGTACTCTCAGCTGAAGATCTTCTTTAGCACGGTGACCTGTTCCAAACCTCGTAGCAGCAGAAACTCCAGCATTGGTGAGTCACTGTTCTCGTTCTATAATCATCTCAGAACTTTAAGTTGTAGATTTTAAGCTTCCCAATTCTTTAATCATTGGTGTTTTTCTGATTTATATTGAATAATTTAGGCAGTATTGCAGTTATGTTACATTTTATGTCTGATGTTGTCACATGACTAAAGAGAAATGAAGCTTTTCTTTAAAGAGACATGAAGATGTAAGTGTACAAGTTTAAATAAAAAAAGCTTTTGATTGATGATCTTTAGTGAGTTTTACCTGTTTTAGTTTAAGTTGCATTAAATTAACATCCTGTCTTTATCAAACACACAAACCGGATGTGTCTTTGTCTTCACAGAGGCATTTGTTGTGTGTCAGAATTACTGTCCTCCTGAGGGCTACGTCCCCAACATGTCCAACCCTCTTCTGGATCACACCTACGGTAATAATTCTAATTAGTTATCACTCTAATATGTCTAATTATCTATTCTTGTTGTTTCTTCTACTTTAAAATGTTCCTACTGTAAACTGAACGGACACAGGGATGGTTGTCAGGGGCAACCCACATAAAAAAAAGTCAGAATTTAGAAATATCCAGTTCAGTTTTCTGAAATTTCTTCACATTTATGTTACTGGTGTTGATGGTACAAAACCCAATAATTCTTGTTGTTTTGTTCCTTCTGGTTTCTGGCTTTTGTCTTTCAGATGTGGACTTTAACCAGCTGGAGGGTCCAAACCGTATTATTGTTCCGTTTTTGGCATGTGGCGATCTGAGCGCCTTTGACTCAGACAGAACCTATCCCTTACAGGTGAGGGTTTCTAACCTGAACATGGTTAATACGTCTTTTTTTACCATCATATATCAAACAAGTGTGTGTTAGTAAATGTATCATTAGAGCTGAATACTTGAGGAACTTCAGCTAGAAGGACAAAAACATGAGACTGAAACTAGTACCTCACTGGGCTGCAACTGTAGACAACTACACACGGCTTCCACAAGGGGGTTTCCAAAATGTTCAGGGTGGGTGGGGGTGTTTTCTCCTGAGTCGCAGGACCTCCCATGTTGCAGGAAGGTCTAACATGTTCAAAAACACTTTCAAAATAAATGCTCTGTTAAAATAGTTGAACTTGAATCCGTCTCAGTTTAGTTATGAATCTGAGTAATGTGAAAATACCCTAAGAGGGCGTTGGGGATCAAACAAGTCAATAAAATTAGAATAAATTGCAAACACTGAGATGTGATTTAGATACTTTGAGAAATTGTCTGAAGTTGGAATATGGTGCAAAAATGTTGTACGCACCAATGATTCCACCTCAAATTAGCACATTTTTGACATTTCTTTCCTCTAATCGGTCACAGATGTGACTGTTGAATCTTTGAAATAAGTTCAAAATTTTAACGACGAGGCCCTGCGACCAATGTGAGGGAGAGACACCTCGCAAAGGTTTTGAGACATATTGGAAACCGACTTATGAATGTCTTCTCAGTTTATCAGCCAGTGAGAGACAGACAGGTGTTTGTGATACCAGTGATCTCTGATGTCTCAGACGTCATTGTATTGTTGATAATGTGACCAAACTAAGTATAAAGAAGCTGTGTGCAATTAAAGAAGTAGTAAAAAAATGTTTAAAAAAATACTTTTTTTGCAGTTTTTTCACAACTCCAATCCTTTTATACATCATGATTCAAGACGTCGTTCAACTCCAAATGTCCAAATAAAAAACAGTCTCCCCACTTGATCGTCTGAAATTGGACCGCCAAACAGCATAGAGGCGAATTATCGAGTAAATTCATGGATCTCATGATGTACCGTTCACCACCTCGCTAGTCCAGATTCTTCAAATAATAGGAGCAGATTTTAACCCTTAGAAGTCTGAAGCGCCTTACTTCAATAGTTTTCTACATATGGTCATTTCAAAATGGCTCCTTAGAAAATGCAGAAGAGTCTGAAACACAGTGGCAAAACTACTTTTTATGAGTGGACTAGTGGGAGTGGGGAGCTAAATTGTGGGACTTTTCCTAGTGGAAAGTGCATAAACTCCCTGGAAAATTGTTGAACAAATTATTGATGGTCAAACAGGGTCTGTCGTTTTTTTTTTTTATTCTGACACAAAAAGTACCATTAATGGAAGAAGCTGTGTAACAAACAGGTGAACTGCAGTCAAAAAACACTTCTAATGTTGATATTTGTTTTGGATGCAAAAAACCATTATAATATCCTGAAGGAACTTTTTATTTTAAAAAATTAAAGCATGAGAAGTTTCTCTGATATTTTCTCAATAAATTCTTATTTTAATTTCATTAGAAAATAGAAGTCTGTAGGATGTATTTTTTTTTACATCTGGGTGATTTTTAAATCCCCAGTTGAAAAATGAAGAATCTGTAAATTCCAGTTTCAAACTGATGAATGTAGTTTTCACTTGTTTCTCTTTTTCTCTAAAGCTTGATGACAACAAACGGTATGAGTACACTCCCCCAACACAACCACCTATATGCCCCCCCTACCAGGAGGCCTGCCAGCTCCGCAAAAACAATCTGTTGTCCAAAGAAGATGCTCCTGCTGTGTGTCCCAGTGAGAGGAAAGACGAGCAGCTGAGTCCACCTCCTCAATCTTAGTCAAAAGATATTGAAGACAGCGTTATAAAAGTATTAGGTGGGTCAGACCTGGGTTCAGGTTTAATCTAGTCTCTGGTCAGCTGAATGGAAATGTATTTTATTGGTTTGACTGTTGTACAGATTTAAAATTTAAATAAACTTTATGAATGAAAATCATTTGTATTTTTTCCACATAAAAAATTAGTTCCAATTATGTAAAAAAAAGTTAATATTTGATGTTCTGATACCAAACTAATTAATACTGAACTAAGACGAGCCTTAGGTAGAACCTTTCAGGAATCTGCACGCATATTCTCAGTTTTATCGGCCTCTGAGAACTAAATAGATTTTTAGGGAACTCCTAAAAATGATGAATCCTGGTGAACCTGCAGAGATTAACATGGTTCCAGAATAATTTCCAACGTATTTCCACTCTGAAATCAGAGCCGTTCAGATTGTTGCTCTGACTGAAACCACTTCCTAGTTTACGCACGTACGCGATGACGTTGACGCGAGGCGACTAACAGCCGCATTGTTGTGGGAGAAGGGAAGCCGAGGCTGCCGCTGAGCTGTGGCACTTCCAACTGCCGTTCCACAGTCCCAAAGACCCAGTTTCACCTCATATACACGTATAACCGCTGGAACCGTGTCCGTCGCCCTGGATACTTGTCGGTCACTTGCAGGTTTGACTGGGTTCAGCCGCGGCCAGCGGTGGATGGAACGGGCTGAATGTGAATACTGCTTTGCTCCGCAGGCCGCGCCGCCATTGCTACCGTTTAAATAAGCTGAATCTGTGAAAAACAGCCAGGTAGGTTTTTTCCTGTTCTCTTTCTACTGCTGTGATATTCGTCTCACAGAATCCAGGGGAAAACACAAACGTACTCTGATCCGCCCCAAGGCTAAACATACTGTTCCTTTTGAGACACTCTTGTGTGTTGGTCGCCATATTTCCCCTCCATGGTGTTAGCATGGAAACGTTAGCCCGACTTATGGACGGAGTGTCCTGATGCCTTCGACTGGCCGCCGTCTGGCTGGAGGGTATTACCGTATCCTCTTTCCTTGAGACTTTGATGCAGGTTATCATGGAGGTTATTGAGAGGTCACGGTGGTTTACAGCTGGAATAGCTAGCCGAGAAAACAGACTGATCAACTGCATATTGTTTTTATCAGACGCTCTGACGATTAAACGGCTCCGGCTGGTCTTCTGTGTTGTGTTCGGGAGACTCTCGGTGCAGGTTCATTCATTGAACATCACGTTTCCGCCCCTTGAGATGTTTACTAAAATCTAGTTGATCTCCCAAATAAGGAGCAGGACTATAACTGGAGCGGTACTTTTAAAACCAGATCTCTGCAGGTTTACAGATGGACGAGATATTTCTAGTGTCCCAGTCTGAGTGCTGATACATGGAAGCTGCTTGAAATCCTTCTGTAGTTCTGATTGTTTCTCTAGAAGAACTTATACTTTATCATAGTTTGAATGGAAAACACACATTTATATACAGAGGACCAGAACTGCCAAAATCCTACATAGAATGATATTAAATATGTGTCAAAAAAGAAAACAAAATATTAGTTTTACACAACTATTATTCTGAAAGGTGGCGTTTACTGATAGTTTACTTTTACATTTATTTTGTATTTCTGCCCCTTTTATAATTCCTTTATTTTTCCCCTAAAATTGTTTTATACAATTTTTTATTTTAATTTGTTTATTTATGTGCCAATAAATTAACACTATTATTGCGGTTATTATTACATTATACTGTGTAACCAAGAAGTGCCTATATTAACATCTTCATGTACACTTAGTATTTCTACCTCTAAGCGGTTGGAACAAGTACTTTTTTGAAATGCAGGTCACTGCTCAGGTTTCTAAGGAGGACTCTTGTCACATGTTCTGTTTATTATTCAGTCTAGTTCATCTAACATTTGACTACATAATGCTATTTTGCTTTTATTCATTAGAATAATTCATTGGAATATTTGACCTTGTATTAACACCAATTCTGTAAACTTAAAGGATCTGAAATAAAAAACAGTTTTTAATTATTTAATTAGGAAACAAATAAAAAAAAAACATGCATGTGCGCAAACCCATTCAGCTAATGCCACTTACTCACACCTTGTTTGTTTCATTCAGTAAAAACGTACCTCCAACATATGTACTTGTGGCCACAGATGACATGTCTCAGGTCTCATGGTTTTTGGACACTATCAGTTTGAATCACGGGTGCGTCTGGTTGCTCTGCATGATTAGTGTTGACAGTATATTGAATCCCTTCATGTCTTCTTGACCTTGGTTGACCCGTGGATGGGAGCTAAAAACACTTATATAAATTGAACATTTTTGATTGCAGCGTTTATGTTTAAGACACTTTGCTTCAGATTCTGTTACATTAACTCACACTTGAATACTTTACTCTCTGTCCCAGTTGTTGCCTCACAGGGTTTGTTAATGACACACACATAAAAGCTTGTATTCAGCAGTTTCTGCCTCCCCATCATGTTAATGAGTCATTGACATTAGCTTTTACTTTGTGTGATTTTCAGAATTTCCACAACTTCATCATGAAGAAAAAATGCAAAAACCGCCGCCCTGTTGTGTTAAAGAGGGAGTCTTCTCCCATCAAACCCTCGCCCAACAGGGAGACACTCACATACGCTCAAGCTCAGCGGATGGTGGAGCTGGAGGTGGACGGCCGCGTGCACCGGTTCAGTATCTACGACAAGCTGGACGTCATCAATGACGACGACCCCACAGCTCAGGAGATCATGGAGTGCAACAGCAACAAGGAGAACAGTGAGAAACCCCAGCAGGTCCTGGTTCGCTCTGTACGCCTCAAAAACAACCAGCAGAAGAAGAATGCTACTCTCACCTCTGCACACAGCAGCAGCAGTAGCAGCACCGGCAGCCTTTTGGAACCTAAGGTTAGAACCGTTGAATACAACCTGCCGGTGGTGCCGAAACGGCCAGGAACATATTACAAATATACTGAGATGACATCCGAGGAACTGGACGAGGAGGTGGAATATGACATGGATGAGGAGGACTACGCCTGGCTGGAGCTCTTTAACGAGAAGAGGAAGAGTGAGGGTGTCAGCCAGGTGTCACACAACCTGTTTGAGTTCCTCATGGACCGCTTTGAGAAGGAGTCCTTCTCAGCCACGCAGGGTCATGGCGACCTCCAGTCGCTGGTGGATGAAGATGCCGTCTGCTGCATCTGCATGGATGGAGACGGAGCAGACAGCAACGTCATCCTCTTCTGTGACTCTTGCAACATCGCCGTGCACCAGGAGTGCTACGGTGTGCCCTACATCCCCGAGGGTCAGTGGTTGTGCCGCCACTGCCTTCAGTGTCCGTCACGGCCAGCCGAGTGCCTTTTCTGTCCCAACCGAGGAGGAGCTCTGAAGAAGACAGACGATGACCGCTGGGGTCACGTGGCGTGCGCCCTGTGGGTTCCTGAAGTCGGCTTCTCCGATACCATTTTCATTGAGCCCATAGATGGTGTCCGCAACATTCCTCCTGCCCGCTGGAAGCTCACCTGTTACCTGTGCAAGGCGAAGGGGGCCGGCGCTTGCATCCAGTGCGACAAGATCAACTGTTACACTGCCTTCCATGTCAGCTGTGCCCAAAAGGCCGGCCTCTACATGAAGATGGAGCCTGTCAGAGAGCTGACTGAGTCTGGAGCCACCACCTTCTCCGTAAAAAAGACCGCCTTCTGCTGCAGCCACACGCCCCAGGGCTGTGACCGCCGGCCCCTCAACATCTACCAGGAGCCTCATCCAAAAAACGGAGTGTGTCACAAGAGGGGGAGGCCTCGGTCTAAGGGCTGGCAGAAGAAAAAGATCAGGAGAACAGAACCAGAACCTGAGACCTCCGCTAACTCTGGACCCAGCATTACTGCTTCCAGGTAATCAAACAAGCACCAGCAGTTTAAACTGCAGATTTTATCGAGATATATCTTAAGATTCTACATGAAATCAACAAACACATTAGAAACTTGCAAAGGATGTGCAGTCTTCCCACAAAGTAATAAAAGGTCATTTAACTGATCATCTCTCTGTATTTGTGGCTCAGTTTTGACACCATCCTGAATCAGGTGGCTGTTCAGAGGAAGCGTCAGTTTGTTGAGCGGGTTCTGAGCTACTGGGCTCTGAAAAGGCAGTCGAGAAACAACGTGCCCCTGATCCGCCGGCTGCAGGCCAACCCTCAGCCATCCAAAGCTCATCAGCACACGGTCAGTGCTGCTGACTGCAGTCAAGCTGTACGCTTGAATGTGAACTTGTTGTGTTGACGTTGTGTTGTTTCCCTCAGGACCGCGTGGAGACTAACCAGACGCTGAGGGAGCAGCTGAAAGTGTGGCACCGCCTCCGTCATGACCTGGAGCGCGCTCGTCTGCTGCTTGAGCTCATCAGGAAGAGAGAGAAGCTGAAAAGGGAGGAGGTAAAATCTCACCAACACGATAAAGAACGATGTGTGTTGTTAGAATTTAACTGCAGCTGAAGGAGGTTCATCATCCTGTTCTAACTATTACTGGTTATACACACTTTTTTCTTGCTTCTTTGTATTTGTTATAGATGTTATCACCAGTAAACTGTCTGTTTTCACACACGTAGATTAAATATAGTCTGAGGAACATAGAAATAATCAGATGAAGACTTTGTTCCTTCATACATGTTCTTACGGTTTAAACCGGAGAATCCCGGATCTGTGTTTATTCTTCATGTTGTTTGAAGAGTTTGTTTCTGACTTTGTTGCTTCTCGGCCTTTTGGCTGAGATTATGTCACATCTGTTCTTATGATATGAGGGTGACATTAAATAGAATTTTAGAATTAGGAGTTGGAAGAGGAGCGTTCTCCCGTCACTCCACTCTGCAGTGCTGCTGGATCAGTTTCTGTTCAAAGTTGGAAATTTCCCGTGAAAGGATCAAAATATTAGTGGCATGCTTGGCAACAGGTTGTAGAACTCTTCAGGGGGATCTCAGTCATTCAGCCTCCTGTCTGTAGTGACTTCCTGTCGCCTGGGGAACTTCTCTCTCAGTCTGACAACAGATTCCCTTTTCATGTAAATTATCCTGCTGCCTAAACCAGACTCGGGTCTGGTCCCGGGTTCATCCAGATGCACCTCCATCCCACGGGTTGGTCTGGTGCTCATAGTGCTGGAGAGGGTTTGATAGTGAGCTGTGTGTCATGATGTGGTACGAGGCACAGTGTGCTGGAGACTTCCAGTCCAGACTTAAACAGTTTCAGTCTGTAGTGCAGTGAGACGGTCTGAGAAGAACATCTACACCAGCAATGTGTTTCTTAATGTTCGTAGCAGGAGGCAGCACACGGAACACTGCCGTCCATCATGGCAGAACAAACACTGCACTGAACGAGAAATGAGAGAACGAGAAACCACTTAAAGCAGGAACGTATGTTCTAAAACAACGTTGTTCTGTAGGACAGTTTAGTTCCTGTACTGAGTAGGATTAGTGACTCCGTGAGGTAACTTCAGGTTAAACTCCGTCACAGAACTGGTTCACTTCTTCATGGGTTGTGTCACCATGGCAACCTAAACTAGAAACCTAAACAGAAGTGTGTACTGCAAACCAGGAACAATGGCTTAACCCTTTGAATGCTGTAGCTCTCTGACGTAGCTGGGTTACCATGGAAACATGTTGTAAATGTATCACCTGACGATCTGATCTGAGATCTCGTGTTTTTCTGTTGCAAATTAAAACTCAGTTTTTACTGATTAGTCTTAAATGAGACTGAAAGCTGAAGTAGTTTGAAAACATTTCTTGAAGCTGCATCCCGACAAAAACTGTACGCTGCTTTGACCCAGCAAATAGTTTGTACCAAGGTAGTTCCTGTTTTTTCAGTGCTCATGGTGGTGGAAACAGAACCAGAGTAAACTATTGATAGCTGCGATTTAGCACTGGATACTACGTGATCAGTGCTCAGGTGGAATATAGGTGACAGTTTACTGAGAACTCTTCTTCTTTCAGTTAAAGCTGCAGCAGTCGGTGCTGGAGGTCCAGCTGACCCCCTTCAACATCCTACTGAGGGCTGTACTCAGTCAGCTGCAGGCTAAGGACCAGTACAGCATCTTCGCTCATCCTGTCAACATCAAGGAGGTTTGTTTCTGTTCATCAGATCTATGTAAACAAACAGTTCACACATCTTCAGTCTCCAGAACCCAAACGGTCTGATACAACATCTCTCTTCTCATGGGATTTTACAGATGACTAAATTAATCTGTGGTTTCTTTTTAAGCAGGGCTTTTATTTTGTAAATGAGAATAACATTGCTAATCAAGCCTGGTGGATTCTCCTCAGACAGGGTTTGACTCTAACTGGTCTTTGCTGTCTCTGCAGGTCCCTGACTACCTGGACCACATCAAGAATCCCATGGACTTCTCTTCCATGAAGAAACGAATCGACGCTCATGACTACAAGAGTTTTGATGACTTTGAGGCCGACTTCAACCTCATAATTTCCAACTGCATGACATATAACGCCAAGGACACGTTCTTCTACAAGGCTGCTCAGCGGATGCAGGACCACGGGGGGGTGATCCTCCGGAGAGCCCGCAGGGAGGTGGAGAGGATCGGCTTTGACTTCCCCAGCTGCTTACACCTGCCCGACGCCCCGAAACTGGATCCACTGCCCCACTTTTCCTGGGAGGATGGTAAGTGGATATGTGTTTAAAGGTAACACTATCATTCAATCAAATAATTACATTTTGTTTCTTTATTAATGGAATTAGAAGATGATCGGCGGTCAACACGTTGTGACTTGCTGCAGTCGAGTTCTTGAGCTGAAGTTTAAAGATGGAATCTCGCTGTAAATTGTGACACAACCTCCTTTTTTTGTTTCAGTTAGTCATGAAGCTCACAGTTCTGCATCACTCACTGTTTGACTGGTGCTGTGAGAAAACAGGAAGAGACTGTTTGACTGTCGGTGGTAGATTTCCTGCTGTTTCGAGCTTCTGTCTAAACAGTAATGTGGACTCGTAGAAAGAAGACTGTGTGTTTCAAACGCCTGTATGAACCATCAGGGTTTGACAGTTAACTGACGCTGAAGAAACAAGCATTTTACAACCCAGTAGCCATGATGGGATTTATAATATTTGTTTTTAACCAGTTCAACAGATTCATGTTTTCATTTAGAGCTTGTATATAAAGTGAGTGCAGCATGATTTCTGTTTGCAATTCTCTGTCAACAGTTTCTACGTAGAACATGATAAAAGGGTGCAGCAGCAGCATTTACAGGAAGTACAATCTGTACATAAGCCTCACTAATAAAACAGCTGATCTGCATCTTGTCAGGATTAAATTCAGTTTTTAAAGTGGATATTTAGTCTGTTTTAAACAACACCAGCGCTGCACTTCCTGGTTACTCTCTTCTTCTAAAGGTTGAAGGTACAAACAGTAAAAAGTGAAATTGTGGCTCAAAAAACACAAATACCAAGTTAAAATGTGGACCGACAGAAGTAACTGAGATGAGACTGATTCTGTTCTGTGTGTTTCTCAGTGGACCGGCTGCTGACTCCGTCCTATCGTCAGCTGACTCCACTGGAGGAGCAGCTGAAGGAGCTCCTGGAGAAGCTGGATCTGAGTACTGCCATGAAGCACAGCCCTTCCCGCAGCAAGAGGCTCAAACTACTCAAAAAAACCATCATGGAAGTTCGCAGCGAGATAAGCTTAAAGAAGCTCCGCCTCCTACCACCACCCACTGCCTCAGATCTTGTCCTGACCTCCAACCAGTCGGAGGAAAACCTCCCACCGGAAGCACCTGCAGACTCCTTACCTCCACCAACATTAGAGCTGTTAACCCCCCCCACGCCACCGTCTCAGCCTAAAACCTCCCCCAGCAGCTTGGAGCCCCCCCCTCTTAAGCCCGTCACTCCCCTTTCAGACCAGACTCCCACGGCGCTCGAGGAGAACACAAACACATCTACCTCAGTACCCTCAGATACTCCCAACGGGTACGTTCCAGACCAGCCACTTCCTAACGGCATCGTTCACATGGAAGAGTCCAGAACCTGCAGCCGACGGACCAACGTCCTCTTCCGCAAATCCAAGAGTGCCAGTCCACAGAAGCCCCCCAGCAGCCAGGAGGTGTCGGGTGTGTCGCCGCCGCCCCTGGGCGCCAAAACCTTCTTATCAGTGGTGATCCCTCGTCTAGAAACGCTCCTCCTGCCCAAGAAACGAACTCGCTGCAGCAGCGCTGATGGTGAGGAGGACGAGGAGACGCCCATTAAACGACTTGGCACAGGTGCACAGCAACCCCCCCCCCCACTGAAAGGCTCGAAGGAGCTGTCGTACAGGTGTTCAGTCAATGACAGAGTGTTTTATTTGTCTCTCAGGAATAACGAATGGTTTCGTGGTGGAGGAGAAGGTGGTGATTCCATCACCTCGGCTGCTGGAGCCGCGCCGCCGCTGCGCCTCCGAGTCCAGCATATCCTCTAGTGGCAGCGTCCTCTGCAGCGCCGGGTAACCGGAGAAACATTTCACACAGAAAGTCCCCACTAACACAGAGAGAACATTTCTATCGGCTTCAGATGAGATACATTGTGAAATTTTAGTATTTTAACAAACTTAAAAATATTACTGGACCTTTGAAGCAGCTCCAGCTGGTGCTGATGTGAGAACTTCCTGTTTGGACATCAACATACAAGTCAAGTGTTATTGTCGTCTGTTTCAGCTCATTAAGCGGGAAAGGACGACCAGCAGTGGCTCGACGAAGTACCGTTGACGACAAAAGTTCTCTGACTCGCGTTGAGAATGGAGATTTCAACAAAGCTGCCAAGATCTCGTCAGGTGAGCAAAGCAGCATCTGTCTTCAGTTTAACATACAGGAGGGGTTCTCAGCTGAAGAGGTTCCAGTGCTAAACCAGGCTGGTTCTTTAAAACATCAGTCAAGAACCTGTTTGGTTTCCAGTGGTCAAACTGCAGGAAGACCACGAGTCGCCGTTCCTCCACTGATCATTCACTGAGTGGTTGTAATAAAAGTAAAACTATGTGTTTTGATTGGTTGTTGGTGTGCTTGAGCCCGCCTCCAGCTCCAGGTGAAAGGTGACCCAGATAGCACTGGTCCTAGTTTAGCACTGGAACTCTTTGGTAAAACGACCCTGTGAGTTGCATGAACCAGCATGGCGAGCTTTGATCTGTCGACTCCTTCTGGACACATTTATAATGCTCATAAATCTGTCAGAGTACTAACACTGTCTGTACCCCCGTTTCCTCTCTGAGTGGGACCGACGACGGGAACTAAAGCCGAGCCTCGTTACAGCTGCACACATCACACAAACCTTCAGTAACAGCAGTCCAATAGTTCTGCTCCACACTGCAGGTATCAGGACCAGAGAAACCAGGACCGTATCCACTCCATGCATTCAGACACAGTTTGAGAAGTACTTCAATATTCAGCTCCAAGTCCCAGATCTGAACCGGGTTCCTAAAGGGTCACCAGTCATTAGTTCTGACCAGTGTGGTCCATCAGAACAAAAATATCTGCTTATTGCTGCGTGTGGTGTTCTGATGGTTCTGTAACTGTTTCTTCAGCTCCAGAGGAACACATGGATCAGATGAGGTTCCACAGGGCTCCTGACTGAGTCCCCTAACAGACTAATTACACCAGGAATGAACCTTAATAAAGAAATCTCTAAAACTTCAGTCTGAAACGTGGTTCTGTGTTCTGGTGCAGCCGTAAATGTTTAAAACACGATTAGCTGCATTACTAATGAACTTTAACCTTCTTGGTAACGTCTCCTAAACTTTCAGTTTCCCACACAGGACGGCTCTTTCATTTCAACAGATAATAATCCTGATTGCATGTTCAGTCCCGTGTCAGGTTACGACTACCTGCCTGCAGCACGCCCGTGTTAAAGGTTTTACACGGAGGTGTTGGGTTTCAGTAAACGAAATGAAAGAAGCTCTGAGAATCATCCGGTTCCAGCTCGTCAGGTCAGAGTCTGAGAACCAAAACCCCCAAATCTAGTCTGTCACGTCTGGATTCTACATGATTCAAACATCATTTTCCATCACCTTCATAAAGTATCTGGTTCTTTTGAAACGTTCTACCTTGGATGTTCTTTACAGCAGTGACAGTGTGAGGACTGAAGCAGTGTGTGTGTTCAGGGACGTGTGGAAGTTTTATTGATCACAAAGAAAAATCATCAACGTTATTTCTGTATCATTTCATACCATCAGCATATTTATGTAGCTGAGTGCGCACACACACACACACACACCCTGCTGATAGAAACAGAACCGAGTCACGCTCCATCACACCGATAGGGAGTCGACCCAGTGAGAGTTAGATATAAAAGATGTTTGGCTGCGAGAGCAGAAAGTTCTGGTGCTGAAGACACACGAGGAGGAGACAAGCAGCTGCACACAGATGAACCAACAAACTGCTTTTTCATCATTATGTACGTTTCTTTCATACCTTGTTAAATATTTGTGAGACCTGATTCATGACAGCTCAGAAACAATGGTTGGAATCAGGTTTTCATGGATCCTGCAGGTTTGTTACTCTGATGGAAGCTGCTCTTAGATTTGGATGGTTGATGTAACGTGTGTTCAGTTGTGGTTCTGGTCCAAGGTTCAATCCCATTTCAGTCCTTTAGCTTTAGTCTCAACTCTAATCCTCCATTTTCCATGGTCATATAGAGGGTGGGGGTCCGGTCTGATGCCTGTAGCCCTCTGGTTCAGATAAGGAGGTGACGTGACTCTGTGTTATTGTTGGTGTTCAGTCTCGTGTTTGTACCCACCAGTAAACCAGAGGGGTCAGTGTAGGACCAGCGGGAGGGATAACACTAGGAAATGGGATTGGGCCTTTGTGTGTGTGAGTGTGTGCGTGCGTGTGTTTTCAGACAGTTTGTGCTCTCTGTTTCAGTGAATCTTTCATAACTCGCTTGTCGTTGTTCCTGTAGAGGTGTGGAAGCCCAGCGCTGCTTCTCCATTTGTTCTGGAGCCTCTTAAACTAGTTTGGGCTAAATGTAGTGGATATCCCTCCTTCCCCGCCCTGGTGAGTGAGTGTCAGTCCCGTCTGTATCTCATCTCCCATCTGCCCCTCTGCCATTCTCCATGCTGTAGCTTGTGCTTTGTGCTTCTAGCCTGGACTGGAGGTTTAGTTAGTGCTTGTATGTAGCTGGTCCAGCGGCGCCGAGCTCTCATGTCCGACTCAGCCTTGCATGCTCGTGTTTCTCAGTCGGGGCTTTTTGCTGCGGATGACCCTTTTATCTGAGACCAAAGGTCCGTCTCACTCATCGCACACCCTCCCTGTTATTTGGCTCTTTGCAGATCGTGGACCCTCGAACTCGGAGGACGGCGTTTCGGCGCAGCGGGGCGGAGCTTCCCAAGCCACCTCTGGACGTTCTCAGAGCCGGAGAGCAGATGCAGTTCAGGTCCGCAGAGAAACTATTCCTCGTCCGCTTCTTCGACAGCAAGCGCAGCTGGTGAGGAACTTTAGAAACTGTTGGCGGGACGTGAAAGTAAAAACATGTTCAGATATCTGTGTGTTTAGAACGAGCGCGTGCTGAAAAGCTCCGTACATCTTATTGATACTATAAACATAGTTAATGAATCTTTTTTAATGAGAGTGAACTGAATACTTAGTTTCAGCGGTTTTTACTTATTTCTAATAAATGATTGAACTTTGGCGATCCGGAGTCGAACTACAGACTCCAGACATGACTTTCAGCCCATGTTCAGCAGAATCTGGTTCCAAAACCACAGCAGTGAGCGTCACCTGGATACCGCAGATGGAGGCGGAGACACCTGTTGTGGGTGTGGTTATGTAACGGGACCTCTCACTGCAGCAGCAGCTGTTTCTCTGTCTTGACAGCTTGAAAAGATCCTTATTATTAAACTTCTCACTGAACTCTAATTTCTGTTTATTTCATATATAAAATATTTCATGGCATTCTGTGTGTCTGATTTAGGCAATGGCTTCCTGAATTCAAGATGGCTCCCTTCGGGATCGACAAATCCTTCGATCGAATGAAGCTGACGGAGGCTCGCACTTCTTCCATCCGAAAAACTGTGCGTCTGGCGTTTGACCGAGCCATGAACCACCTGAACCGTGTCGGCAGGGAGCTGGAGCCGAGCAGCAGCCTCACTGTCCCAGAATAAACCCCGCCCCTTCTCTCCACCACCCTCTGACCCCACCCCCTCCCCGTCAATCATCTCTCCTCTTTCAGATTCACTGCAGAGGCTTTGGCTCTGCCTCGTACGCACAACACACACATCTGTGTTTACCATTTCCTGTGAACTGGATTCTGATTGTTTCCACACGTCGTCACATGACCGTCTGAATTACTGTAACGAGTGACAGTCACCCTGTTTGTCAAAGAGCTATGCAATGAAAACATCAGCAGCTGAAATACATGAAATCTTTGCTGTGAGGACTAAAACATAGCAGGTTAGGACCTGTTGAATGTGTCAGAGGTTGACCTCTGACCTCTTTAAATGTGCTGCATGACTGCTGTGGCAGCGTCACTGCCATGGAGTTCCCATCAGCTTGTGTGTGACGCAGCAGATCACATGGTAAATATCTGGCACATGGCCTGACACTAATTTATTGTCTCCTTCACTCAGCTGAGGTCCACTTCCTTCAGATATTTACGGGGTCAGAGGTTATTCTTCACATCGTCGTGGTCGGCGTTTCTGCTGGTGCTATCTCCACAGAGAAAACGTGCATACTGTATGAAACATTTTTATTGTAGCTTTTCTACAGTTTTTGTAAGTTATTGAGTTCTCAAGCTTCATTTACTCCTATGGCATTAATTATTTTGTTTGTGTGTGTGTTTTTTTTTTTTACCTAAATGTTTTTTACTGGACTACTTTTTTGTTTGTGTGTTTGTTTGTTTGTAGATATTTATATAAAATCTATATAGATGATCTCAAAGTTTAAAGGCCTAAAGTGCATCATTCACACCAAAACCAAAAAGAAAAATCTGCTGCCCACAGGTTTCATGTTTCCTGTTTCTTTTAAAACACGCGTGTGTTTCAGGGTTTTGGCCTTTGGGTGTGTGTGCTGTGATGAAATATTCTTCCATAATGTCACATTACCATCTTCTCTGTGAGCTGAGTGGAGAGGAGAACGTGCCTCTACTAATTTATTGTAAAACAGAAAATGTATATGCATCACTTTATAGAGATGTAGTGAGAAAAATCTACAGGCACTAGAATCGAGACGTAGAGACCTTCCATCTTCTGTTGTGAACTGTTTGGGTTTTTATTATTTTAGCATTAAATCAGCCAGGTCAGGTGACAGTGTTTGGTGTTTTACTTTGACAGGAAGTGGTGGGTAGACTACCTGTTTGGATGTGGATGTTGTGTGTAAATAGATTTGGTACTTTAGTTGATTCTCTGGGAAAATGAAACCACAGTTATAGCCAACAGGAGCAGAAATCAGCCAACAGCTGGCTGGTGGGATTTTTATACTAAAACACTGAAAATAAACTATGTTATTGAATCACTCAGTGTGTCCCGCCTTTTAATCGACAACGCCAATAAAAAAAATGTTAAGATTGTAGAAGACACATTTTACACACTATGTTAAATGATTTCCAGGTAAAACAGCCTTAAAGAGGCCCTTCCATTAAAAACAGTGTTTCTGGGGTTTGTGTTGAATATTTTAGCTCCACAGGTGTTCTTACCTTCATAGTGGGTGAAAACAGGTCAACAACTTCTCTTTCAGTTCTAATGGCCTGTATCTGTTTCATCACAACTCCTTTGTTCGTTAGTATTCATCAGCTCCTGCAGTTGAAACCACGCCTAGCATGCTGCTGGCTAAAAGCTGTTAGCATAACACCTAGCATGCTGCTGGCTAAAAGCTGTTAGCATAAGACGTAGCAAACCAGAAAAGACTATGTGTGCTGTTACCATGTGCAGCGGAGCAGGAAACAGTATACCTTGCTCTCATAGGCTAGTTTGTTAACCAATCAGAGTCCAGTAAATTAGAATAATGAATATGAACAAGCTGCTGCTCGAGGCCTGATGGAAGGAGCCGGAACCACCCGAATTTTAATGCAGACAGATTAAAAGGTCTGTTAATCAGTGTTTCCTGACGTTTTTTAGATATAAAATGTTTCATATTACTGATTAATACTTAAGAAATAACCACAAAGTCCTGAAATGTGTATGAAATGATATCTTTAAAACTCAACAATCAGTGCAGCTCATCAATATGTGGCCACAGGGTGGCGCTGTAGATCCATCACTCTGAGAGTTGAACCTTTGAATGAACTGTTATCTGCACGTAACAAAACTGCAGGTGATTCTATCGGTTGTCACTATTATTATTAATAACAGATTAGATTCTGAGCCAGAGGAACGTGTTAATGAGTTTAGATAATAAAAATAAAATCTATATCTTTTTCCTGGTTTTGACGTCTCGTCTCTTATGAGTTTGTATGAATATTTCCATAATCATCATTATTCTGTAATTAGCTTCAGGCATTTTGTGCATCTTTGTCATCCTGCTCAGCTGCTTCCAGACTCTGTGGGTCTTTTGAGGTTAAAACATCTTTGAAGTTGGATTTAATTATCCATGCAGACGGGTAATTAACAGTGTCCATCTCATAAATAAACACACACCCTGTCTCTGCTCGGCTGGAGGACTGAACCGCCTGGTTCAGGCGTTATGAGCTTCATTTGGACTCAACAAGATTTTCTGCTTTTAGATCAAGTTTTTTTTAACAGAAATTTTCACCGAGGCCTTACAGGTCTGTTATGAATCCAAATGAAACAGCTGTATAACTTAGTTCTCATCTCATCTATTTCAAGTATAAAATAGGAAACTTGAGGTGAAATGATATTAGGATTTGGTTTGTTTAGCTCTTGAAATGAGCTCAGACTGGAGGATTTCTGATCTCTAACATTTCTAAGTGATTTCTCCTCCTCGGCCTCTAAAAGACTGAGAATCTGCACGAATACTGATAATGGAAAAGGGTCTCTTCTTCTCTCAGACCAACCAACCTCATGTCCTCCTTCACTACATCCATATGTCTCCTCTTTGGTCTTCTAGACCTCCTGCCTGGTAGTTCCCACATCAGCATCCTTTTCCCAATAAACCCACTGTCCCTCCTCTGGACATGTCCAAACCATCTCTGATTCTGTGGCGTCCTGATGGATTCTGAGGTGTCCTGGGGGGTTGTGTGATGTCCTGGGGGGTTCTGTGGCGTCCTGAGGGGTTCTGTAGTGTCCTGAGAGGTTCTGTGATGTCCTGGGGGGTTCTGTGATGTCCTGGGGGGTTGTGCGATGTCCTGGGGGGTTCTGTGGTGTCCTGAGGGGTTCTGTGACGTCCTGAGGGGTTCTGTAGTGTCCTGGGGGGTTCTGTAGTGTCCTCGGGGGTTCTGGGACTTCCTGAGGGGTTCTGTGACGTCCTGGGGGGTTCTGTTGCATCCTGAGGGGTTCTGTGACGTCCTGGGGGGTTCTGTGATGTCCTGAGGGGTTCTGTGGTGTCCTGGGGGGTTGTGTGATGTCCTGGGGGGTTCTGTGGTGTCCTGGGGGGTTCTGTGATGTCCTGGGGGGTTCTGGGATTTCCTGAGGGGTTCTGTGACGTCCTGGGGGGTTCTGTTGCATCCTGAGGGGTTCTGTGACGTCCTGAGGGGTTCTGTGGTGTCCTGGGGGGATGTGTGATGTCCTGGGGGGTTCTGTGGTGTCCTGGGGGGTTCTGTGATGTCCTGAGGGGTTCTGTGGTGTCCTGGGGGGTTCTGTGGTGTCCTGAGGGGTTCTGTGATGTCCTGGGGGGTTCTGTGATGTCCTGGGGGGTTCTGTGATGTCCTGAGGGGTTCTGTGGTGTCCTGGGGGGTTGTGTGATGTCCTGGGGGGTTCTGTGATGTCCTGGGGGGTTCTGGGACTTCCTGAGGGGTTATGTGATGTCCTGGGGGGTTCTGTGGTGTCCTGGGGGGTTGTGTGATGTCCTGGGGGGTTGTGTGATGTCCTGGGGGGTTGTGTGATGTCCTGGGGGGTTCTGTGGCGTCCTGAGGGGTTCTGTGGTGTCCTGAGGGGTTCTGTGGTGTCCTGAGGGGTTCTGTGATGTCCTGGGGGGTTCTGTGATGTCCTGGGGGGTTGTGCGATGTCCTGGGGGGTTCTGTGGTGTCCTGAGGGGTTCTGTGACGTCCTGGGGGGTTCTGTGGTGTCCTGGGGGGTTCTGGGACTTCCTGAGGGGTTATGTGATGTCCTGGGGGGTTCTGTGATGTCCTGAGGGGTTCTGTGGTGTCCTGGGGGGTTCTGGGACTTCCTGAGGGGTTATGTGATGTCCTGGGGGGTTCTGTGGCGTCCTGAGGGGTTCTGTAGTGTCCTGAGAAGTTATGTGATGTCCTGAGGGGTTGTGTGATGTCCTGGGGGGTTGTGTGATGTCCTGGGGGGTTCTGTGGCGTCCTGAGGGGTTCTGTGGTGTCCTGGGGGGTTCTGTGGTGTCCTGGGGGGTTCTGTGGTGTCCTGGGGGGTTCTGGGACTTCCTGAGGGGTTATGTGATGTCCTGGGGGGTTCTGTGATGTCCTGGGGGGTTCTGTTGCATCCTGAGGGGTTCTGTGACGTCCTGAGGGGTTATGTGATGTCCTGGGGGGTTCTGTGTGTCCTGAGGGGTTCTGTGATGTCCTGGGGGGTTGTGTGATGTCCTGGGGGGTTCTGTGATGTCCTGGGGGGTTCTGTGGTGTCCTGAGGGGTTCTGTGACGTCCTGAGGGGTTTTGTAGTGTCCTGGGGGGTTCTGTAGTGTCCTCGGGGGTTCTGGGACTTCCTGAGGGGTTCTGTGACGTCCTGGGGGGTTCTGTTGCATCCTGAGGGGTTCTGTGACGTCCTGAGGGGTTATGTGATGTCCTGGGGGGTTCTGTGATGTCCTGAGGGGTTCTGTGGTGTCCTGGGGGGATGTGTGATGTCCTGGGGGGTTCTGTGATGTCCTGGGGGGTTGTGCGATGTCCTGGGGGGTTCTGTTGCATCCTGAGGGGTTCTGTGACGTCCTGAGGGGTTATGTGATGTCCTGGGGGGTTCTGTGATGTCCTGAGGGGTTCTGTGGTGTCCTGGGGGTTCTGTGGTGTCCTGAGGGGTTCTGTGATGTCCTGGGGGGTTCTGTGATGTCCTGGGGGGTTGTGTGGTGTCCTGGGGGGTTCTGTGGTGTCCTGAGGGGTTCTGTGACGTCCTGAGGGGTTTTGTAGTGTCCTGGGGGGTTCTGTAGTGTCCTCGGGGGTTCTGGGACTTCCTGAGGGGTTCTGTGGCGTCCTGGGGGGTTCTGTGGCGTCCTGAGGGGTTCTGTAGTGTCCTGAGGGGTTCTGTGATGTCCTGAGGGGTTCTGTGATGTCCTGGGGGGTTGTGTGATGTCCTGGGGGGTTCTGTGATGTCCTGGGGGGTTGTGCGATGTCCTGGGGGGTTCTGTGGTGTCCTGAGGGGTTCTGTGACGTCCTGAGGGGTTCTGTAGTGTCCTGGGGGGTTCTGTAGTGTCCTCGGGGGTTCTGGGACTTCCTGAGGGGTTCTGTGACGTCCTGGGGGGTTCTGTTGCATCCTGAGGGGTTCTGTAGTGTCCTGGGGGGTTCTGTGATGTCCTGGGGGGTTCTGTGATGTCCTGGGGGGTTCTGTGGCGTCCTGAGGGGTTCTGTAGTGTCCTGAGAAGTTATGTGATGTCCTGAGGGGTTGTGTGATGTCCTGGGGGGTTGTGTGATGTCCTGGGGGGTTCTGTGGTGTCCTGAGGGGTTCTGTGGTGTCCTGGGGGGTTCTGGGACTTCCTGAGGGGTTATGTGATGTCCTGGGGGGTTCTGTGGCGTCCTGAGGGGTTCTGTGGTGTCCTGAGGGGTTCTGTGATGTCCTGGGGGGTTCTGTGATGTCCTGGGGGGTTGTGCGATGTCCTGGGGGGTTCTGTGGTGTCCTGAGGGGTTCTGTGACGTCCTGGGGGGTTCGGTGGTGTCCTGGGGGGTTCTGTGATGTCCTGAGGGGTTCTGTGGTGTCCTGGGGGGTTGTGTGATGTCCTGGGGGGTTCTGTGGTGTCCTGGGGGGTTCTGGGACTTCCTGAGGGGTTATGTGATGTCCTGGGGGGTTCTGTGATGTCCTGAGGGGTTCTGTGGTGTCCTGGGGGGTTGTGTGATGTCCTGGGGGGTTCTGTGGTGTCCTGGGGGGTTCTGTGATGTCCTGAGGGGTTCTGTGGTGTCCTGGGGGGTTCTGTGGTGTCCTGAGGGGTTCTGGGACTTCCTGAGGGGTTATGTGATGTCCTGGGGGGTTCTGTGATGTCCTGAGGGGTTCTGTGGTGTCCTGGGGGGTTCTGTGACGTCCTGAGGGGTTATGTGATGTCCTGGGGGGTTCTGTGGTGTCCTGAGGGGTTCTGTAGTGTCCTGAGAAGTTATGTGATGTCCTGAGGGGTTGTGTGATGTCCTGGGGGGTTGTGTGATTTCCTGGGGGGTTCTGTGGCGTCCTGAGGGGTTCTGTGGTGTCCTGAGGGGTTCTGTGATGTCCTGGGGGGTTCTGTGATGTCCTGGGGGGTTGTGCGATGTCCTGGGGGGTTCTGTGATGTCCTGAGGGGTTCTGTGGTGTCCTGGGGGGATGTGTGATGTCCTGGGGGGTTCTGTGGTGTCCTGGGGGGTTCTGGGACTTCCTGAGGGGTTATGTGATGTCCTGGGGGGTTCTGTGATGTCCTGAGGGGTTCTGTGGTGTCCTGGGGGGTTGTGTGATGTCCTGAGGGGTTCTGTGGTGTCCTGGGGGGTTCTGGGATTTCCTGAGGGGTTCTGTGATGTCCTGGGGGGTTGTGTGATGTCCTGGGGGGTTCTGTGATGTCCTGGGGGGTTGTGTGATGTCCTGGGGGGTTCTGTGGTGTCCTGGGGGGATGTGTGATGTCCTGGGGGGTTCTGTGGTGTCCTGAGGGGTTCTGTGACGTCCTGAGGGGTTCTGTAGTGTCCTGGGGGGTTCTGTGATGTCCTGGGGGGTTGTGTGATGTCCTGGGGGGTTCTGTGATGTCCTGGGGGGTTGTGCGATGTCCTGGGGGGTTCTGTGGTGTCCTGAGGGGTTTTGTGGTGTCCTGGGGGGTTCTGTAGTGTCCTCGGGGGTTCTGGGACTTCCTGAGGGGTTCTGTGACGTCCTGGGGGGTTCTGTTGCATCCTGAGGGGTTCTGTGACGTCCTGAGGGGTTATGTGATGTCCTGGGGGGTTCTGTGATGTCCTGAGGGGTTCTGTGGTGTCCTGGGGGGTTGTGTGATGTCCTGGGGGGTTCTGTGGTGTCCTGAGGGGTTCTGTGGTGTCCTGGGGGGTTCTGTGGTGTCCTGAGGGGTTCTGTGACGTCCTGAGGGGTTCTGTAGTGTCCTGGGGGGTTCTGTGATGTCCTGGGGGGTTGTGTGATGTCCTGGGGGGTTCTGTGGCGTCCTGAGGGGTTCTGTGACGTCCTGAGGGGTTCTGTAGTGTCCTGGGGGGTTCTGTAGTGTCCTCGGGGGTTCTGGGACTTCCTGAGGGGTTCTGTGACGTCCTGAGGGGTTATGTGATGTCCTGGGGGGTTCTGTGATGTCCTGAGGGGTTCTGTGGTGTCCTGGGGGGTTGTGTGATGTCCTGGGGGGTTGTGTGATGTCCTGGGGGGTTGTGTGATTTCCTGGGGGGTTCTGTGGTGTCCTGAGGGGTTCTGTGGTGTCCTGAGGGGTTCTGTGGTGTCCTGGGGGGTTCTGGGACTTCCTGAGGGGTTATGTGATGTCCTGGGGGGTTCTGTGGCGTCCTGAGGGGTTCTGTAGTGTCCTGGGGGGTTCTGTGGTGTCCTGGGGGGTTCTGTGGTGTCCTGGGGGGTTCTGTTGTGTCCTGAGGGGTTCTGTGACGTCCTGAGGGGTTCTGTAGTGTCCTGGGGGGTTCTGTAGTGTCCTCGGGGGTTCTGGGACTTCCTGAGGGGTTCTGTGATGTCCTGGGGGGTTCTGTGGCGTCCTGAGGGGTTCTGTAGTGTCCTGAGAGGTTCTGTGATGTCCTGGGGGGTTCTGTGGCGTCCTGAGGGGTTCTGTGACGTCCTGAGGGGTTCTGTAGTGTCCTGGGGGGTTCTGTAGTGTCCTCGGGGGTTCTGGGACTTCCTGAGGGGTTCTGTGACGTCCTGGGGGGTTCTGTTGCATCCTGAGGGGTTCTGTGACGTCCTGAGGGGTTATGTGATGTCCTGGGGGGTTCTGTGATGTCCTGAGGGGTTCTGTGGTGTCCTGGGGGGTTGTGTGATGTCCTGGGGGGTTCTGTGGTGTCCTGGGGGGTTGTGTGATGTCCTGGGGGGTTCTGTGGTGTCCTGGGGGTTTCTGGGACTTCCTGAGGGGTTATGTGATGTCCTGGGGGGTTCTGTGGCGTCCTGAGGGGTTCTGTAGTGTCCTGAGAAGTTATGTGATGTCCTGAGGGGTTGTGTGATGTCCTGGGGGGTTGTGTGATTTCCTGGGGGGTTCTGTGGCGTCCTGAGGGGTTCTGTGGTGTCCTGAGGGGTTCTGTGACGTCCTGAGGGGTTCTGTAGTGTCCTGGGGGGTTCTGTGATGTCCTGGGGGGTTGTGTGGTGTCCTGGGGGGTTCTGTGACGTCCTGAGGGGTTATGTGATGTCCTGGGGGGTTCTGTGATGTCCTGAGGGGTTCTGTGGTGTCCTGGGGGTTTCTGGGACTTCCTGAGGGGTTATGTGATGTCCTGGGGGGTTCTGTGATGTCCTGGGGGGTTCTGTGGTGTCCTGGGGGGTTGTGTGATGTCCTGGGGGGTTCTGTGATGTCCTGAGGGGTTGTGTGATGTCCTGGGGGGTTGTGTGATGTCCTGGGGGGTTCTGTGGCGTCCTGAGGGGTTCTGTGGTGTCCTGAGGGGTTCTGTGGTGTCCTGGGGGGTTCTGGGACTTCCTGAGGGGTTATGTGATGTCCTGGGGGGTTCTGTGGTGTCCTGAGGGGTTCTGTGGTGTCCTGGGGGGTTCTGGGACTTCCTGAGGGGTTATGTGATGTCCTGGGGGGTTCTGTGGCGTCCTGAGGGGTTCTGTAGTGTCCTGGGGGGTTCTGTGATGTCCTGGGGGGTTGTGTGATTTCCTGGGGGGTTCTGTGACGTCCTGGGGGGTTCTGTTGCATCCTGAGGGGTTCTGTGACGTCCTGAGGGGTTATGTGATGTCCTGGGGGGTTCTGTGATGTCCTGAGGGGTTCTGTGGTGTCCTGGGGGGTTCTGTGGTGTCCTGGGGGGTTGTGTGGTGTCCTGGGGGGTTCTGTGATGTCCTGGGGGGTTCTGTGATGTCCTGGGGGGTTCTGTGGTGTCCTGGGGGGATGTGTGATGTCCTGGGGGGTTCTGTGGCGTCCTGAGGGGTTCTGTGACGTCCTGAGGGGTTTTGTAGTGTCCTGGGGGGTTCTGTAGTGTCCTCGGGGGTTCTGGGACTTCCTGAGGGGTTCTGTGACGTCCTGGGGGGTTCTGTTGCATCCTGAGGGGTTCTGTGACGTCCTGAGGGGTTATGTGATGTCCTGGGGGGTTCTGTGGTGTCCTGAGGGGTTCTGTGGTGTCCTGAGGGGTTCTGTGATGTCCTGGGGGGTTCTGTGATGTCCTGGGGGGTTGTGCGATGTCCTGGGGGGTTCTGTGGTTCCTGAGGGGTTCTGTGACGTCCTGAGGGGTTCTGTAGTGTCCTGGGGGGTTCTGTAGTGTCCTCGGGGGTTCTGGGACTTCCTGAGGGGTTCTGTGACGTCCTGGGGGGTTCTGTTGCATCCTGAGGGGTTCTGTGACGTCCTGAGGGGTTGTGTGGTGTCCTGGGGGGTTCTGTGGTGTCCTGGGGGGTTCTGGGACTTCCTGAGGGGTTATGTGATGTCCTGGGGGGTTCTGTGGCGTCCTGAGGGGTTCTGTGACGTCCTGAGGGGTTCTGTAGTGTCCTGGGGGGTTCTGTAGTGTCCTGGGGGGTTCTGGGACTTCCTGAGGGGTTCTGTGACGTCCTGGGGGGTTCTGTTGCATCCTGAGGGGTTCTGTAGTGTCCTGGGGGGTTCTGTGATGTCCTGGGGGGTTCTGGGATGTCCTGGGGGGTTCTGTGGCGTCCTGAGGGGTTGTGTGGTGTCCTGGGGGGTTGTGTGGTGTCCTGGGGGGTTCTGTGGTGTCCTGGGGGGTTGTGTGGTGTCCTGGGGGGTTCTGTAGTGTCCTCGGGGGTTCTGGGACTTCCTGAGGGGTTCTGTGACGTCCTGGGGGGTTCTGTTGCATCCTGAGGGGTTCTGTAGTGTCCTGAGAGGTTCTGTGATGTCCTGAGGGGTTCTGTGATGTCCTGGGGGGTTGTGTGATGTCCTGGGGGGTTCTGTGGTGTCCTGGGGGGTTCTGGGACTTCCTGAGGGGTTATGTGATGTCCTGGGGGGTTCTGTGATGTCCTGAGGGGTTCTGTGGTGTCCTGGGGGGTTCTGTGATGTCCTGGGGGGTTCTGTGATGTCCTGGGGGGTTGTGCGATGTCCTGGGGGGTTCTGTAGTGTCCTCGGGGGTTCTGGGACTTCCTGAGGGGTTCTGTGACGTCCTGGGGGGTTCTGTTGCATCCTGAGGGGTTCTGTAGTGTCCTGGGGGGTTCTGTGATGTCCTGGGGGGTTGTGTGATGTCCTGGGGGGTTCTGTGATGTCCTGGGGGGTTGTGCGATGTCCTGGGGGGTTCTGTGGTGTCCTGAGGGGTTCTGTGACGTCCTGAGGGGTTCTGTGGTGTCCTGGGGGGTTCTGTAGTGTCCTCGGGGGTTCTGGGACTTCCTGAGGGGTTGTGTGATGTCCTGGGGGGTTCTGTGGCGTCCTGAGGGGTTCTGTAGTGTCCTGAGAAGTTATGTGATGTCCTGAGGGGTTGTGTGATGTCCTGGGGGGTTGTGTGATTTCCTGGGGGGTTCTGTGGCGTCCTGAGGGGTTCTGTGGTGTCCTGAGGGGTTCTGTGACGTCCTGAGGGGTTCTGTAGTGTCCTGGGGGGTTCTGTAGTGTCCTCGGGGGTTCTGGGACTTCCTGAGGGGTTCTGTGACGTCCTGGGGGGTTCTGTTGCATCCTGAGGGGTTCTGTGATGTCCTGGGGGGTTGTGTGATGTCCTGGGGGGTTCTGTGGTGTCCTGGGGGGTTGTGTGGTGTCCTGGGGGGTTCTGTGGTGTCCTGAGGGGTTCTGTGACGTCCTGAGGGGTTCTGTAGTGTCCTGGGGGGTTCTGTGATGTCCTGGGGGGTTCTGTGGTGTCCTGGGGGGTTCTGTGACGTCCTGGGGGGTTCTGTGGTGTCCTGAGGGGTTCTGTGGCGTCCTGAGGGGTTCTGTAGTGTCCTGGGGGGTTCTGTGATGTCCTGGGGGGTTGTGTGATGTCCTGGGGGGTTCTGTGGCGTCCTGAGGGGTTCTGTAGTGTCCTGAGAAGTTATGTGATGTCCTGAGGGGTTGTGTGATGTCCTGGGGGGTTCTGTGGCGTCCTGAGAGGTTCTGTGGTGTCCTGGGGGGTTGTGTGATGTCCTGGGGGGTTCTGTGATGTCCTGGGGGTTTCTGGGACTTCCTGAGGGGTTGTGTGATGTCCTGGGGGGTTGTGTGATTTCCTGGGGGGTTCTGTGGCGTCCTGAGGGGTTCTGTGGTGTCCTGAGGGGTTCTGTGGCGTCCTGAGGGGTTCTGTAGTGTCCTGGGGGGTTCTGTAGTGTCCTCGGGGGTTCTGGGACTTCCTGAGGGGTTCTGTGGCGTCCTGAGGGGTTCTGTAGTGTCCTGAGAGGTTCTGTGATGTCCTGGGGGGTTGTGTGATGTCCTGGGGGGTTGTGTGATGTCCTGGGGGGTTGTGTGATGTCCTGGGGGGTTCTGTGGTGTCCTGAGGGGTTCTGTGGCGTCCTGAGAGGTTCTGTGGTGTCCTGGGGGGTTGTGTGATGTCCTGGGGGGTTGTGTGATGTCCTGGGGGGTTCTGTGGCGTCCTGAGGGGTTCTGTGGTGTCCTGGGGGGTTGTGTGGTGTCCTGGGGGGTTCTGTGGTGTCCTGAGGGGTTCTGTGGCGTCCTGAGGGGTTCTGTGGTGTCCTGGGGGGTTCTGTGATGTCCTGGGGGGTTCTGTGATGTCCTGGGGGGTTGTGCGATGTCCTGGGGGGTTCTGTGGTGTCCTGGGGGGTTGTGTGGTGTCCTGGGGGGTTCTGTGGTGTCCTGGGGGGTTGTGTGATGTCCTGGGGGGTTCTGTGGCGTCCTGGGGGGTTCTGTGGCGTCCTGAGGGGTTCTGTAGTGTCCTGAGAAGTTATGTGATGTCCTGAGGGGTTGTGTGATGTCCTGGGGGGTTCTGTGGCGTCCTGAGGGGTTCTGTGGTGTCCTGGGGGGTTCTGTGATGTCCTGGGGGGTTGTGCGATGTCCTGGGGGGTTCTGTGGCGTCCTGAGGGGTTCTGTGACGTCCTGAGGGGTTCTGTAGTGTCCTGGGGGGTTCTGTAGTGTCCTCGGGGGTTCTGGGACTTCCTGAGGGGTTATGTGATGTCCTGGGGGGTTCTGTGATGTCCTGAGGGGTTCTGTGGTGTCCTGGGGGGTTGTGTGATGTCCTGGGGGGTTCTGTGGTGTCCTGGGGGGTTCTGTGATGTCCTGGGGGGTTCTGTGGTGTCCTGGGGGGTTGTGTGATGTCCTGGGGGGTTCTGTAGTGTCCTCGGGGGTTCTGGGACTTCCTGGGGGGTTCTGTGACGTCCTGGGGGGTTCTGTTGCATCCTGAGGGGTTCTGTGACGTCCTGAGGGGTTATGTGATGTCCTGGGGGGTTCTGTGATGTCCTGGGGGGTTCTGTGGCGTCCTGAGAGGTTCTGTGGTGTCCTGGGGGGTTGTGTGATGTCCTGGGGGGTTCTGTGGTGTCCTGGGGGGTTGTGTGATGTCCTGGGGGGTTCTGTGGTGTCCTGGGGGGTTCTGGGACTTCCTGAGGGGTTATGTGATGTCCTGGGGGGTTCTGTGATGTCCTGAGGGGTTCTGTGGTGTCCTGGGGGGTTCTGTGGTGTCCTGGGGGGTTGTGTAGTGTCCTGGGGGGTTGTGTGATGTCCTGGGGGGTTCTGTGGTGTCCTGGGGGGTTCTGTGATGTCCTGAGGGGTTCTGTGGTGTCCTGGGGGGTTCTGTGGTGTCCTGGGGGGTTCTGGGACTTCCTGAGGGGTTCTGTGATGTTCTATGGTTTCCTTTCATCATGTTTTCTGTTTCCTTACTGATAAAATTGAAAAGAATCTCTTTGCACAGACACACCTGAATCTTGAAAATTCACCTTTAAATGAATCTGTTTTTGTCTCACCGTAAACGAGTCACCATAAAAGAGTTTAATTACCTGAACATGTGACAAGCAGGAAGTGGAGGAGTTTCAGGCTTCCTCAGAAACCTTTAAACATGGTGAGAGCGAGCTGCAGGACGGGGCTGATTGACAACACCCTAATTAACCAATTGAGGAGCACCAGGCGAGCAGGCGCCTGTGTGGTAACTCCAAGTGCAATTGCTTTCTGCCTGCTCCCTCGCTTCCTGTTCAGCCAATCTGTCGTCCACGCAGAGCCTAATGACCCGCTAATAAGACAAGCGCTCTGGAGTCCATCTTAATGAAAATCAGTCGTCCTCCCGATGGCGTCGTGATGTGCTCGTTGATCATGAAGCCGGTCCTCAACCTTTTGTCACCTTGGCTTGCTGAGAGGCCATGTGGCTTCTGAGAATATTAAAGCAGAGAGATGATTTCCTGAGGAGGCCTTTAGATTTAATTCTCTCATCTGAAAGAGAAAGAGGTCAGTGGAGGACTGTGAGCTCTCAGCATGAAATGAAAAATCCACTCTTTAATTCTGGCTTGTTTTTTTTGTCCACTCTTCAGCTCTCCTCTTTTGATTCCCAGGTCATTATGAGATGTGATTGGATCAAGACGCTTCACCCACCAGCCTGGTATCTGCTCTGTTGCCTGGAGACACTTAACCTGAAGTTCTGAAATATCTAATTCAGACCTATTTAAATAATAAAAGAAATTAGCTGAAACAGAATGATGGTCTCAGCTTCAGGTTTTCTGTTTGAATGTGGAAGATTTGTCTTTGTTGTCCATGTGAGTCTCCTCTCACTAATTTGCAGAGACAATAGTGTGTAAAAGAACTCTGAAAATATACATTTTTAAAAAGAATAAAACTGAGTTGTATTTAGCTCTGAAGTGATCACACACCATCAGAATGTGGTTCAGCCAAAATCAAGAAAAATTAGTTCTATTATTTCATGTTTTAAAAATAAAAACGTTCAGCTGCTTTAAGGCAGAATTTTGCAATTCTGACTTTATGTTTTATTCTGAAAAACCACTTCGACGTCACTTCCAGTTTCCTTATCCTTAAAGAATTGATCAGCCCACGTGTTCCTGGACTGTTCCCTGATCAGCCCACGTGTTCCTGGACTGTTCCCTGATCAGCCCACGTGTTCCTGGTCTGTTCCCTGATCAGCCCACGTGTTCCTGGACTGTTCCCTGATCAGCCCACGTGTTCCTGGTCTGTTCCCTGATCAGCCCACGTGTTCCTGGTCTGTTCCCTGATCAGCCCACGTGCTCCTGGTCTGTTCCCTGATCAGCCCACGTGTTCCTGGTCTGTTCCCTGATCACCCCACGTGTTCCTGGTCTGTTCCCTGATCAGCCCACGTGTTCCTGGTCTGTTCCCTGATCAGCCCACATGTTCCTGGACTGTTCCCTGATCAACCCACATGCTCCTGGTCTGTTCCCTGATCAGCCCACATGTTCCTGGTCTGTTCCCTGATCAGCCCACATGTTCCTGGTATGTTCCCTGATCACCCCACATGTTCCTGGTATGTTCCCTGATCAGCCCACATGTTCCTGGTCTGTTCCCTGATCAGCCCACATGTTCCTGGACTGTTCCCTGATCAGCCCACATGTTCCTGGTATGTTCCCTGATCAGCCCACATGTTCCTGGACTGTTCCCTGATCAGCCCACATGTTCCTGGTATGTTCCCTGATCAGCCCACATGTTCCTGGTATGTTCCCTGATCAGCCCACATGCTCCTGGGCTTCCTTAAAGATGCAGCTCATTAAAGATTCATGATTGCAAGTACTGGCTGTGTTTAACAGCAGAAACTGAAATAAATACAAACAAACTGGCTGCAGCTGGTTAAAGGATCGACTCCACACCACCTGCTTGGAAAAATTTAGTTAAAGACCCCTGATGCCTTCAGGCTTCATTGCTGTGCCGTGAACACAGACTACTGTGGCTCTGTGAACATTCATGTAAGCTGGACAGGTTCTGTCCCCAAACAGTTTTATAATGGTTTCAGACAAAGTGAGCAGTTAGAAGAAGATAATTTGATACAACTGAAAGCTCTGAAAGATTTTCCAAACCTTGGACGCCAAGTGAAACTGATGGAATTATCAGTTTTTCTTTTTGTGATTAAAAGTCCAGAGAAACAGTTAAACCTTGATCACATGACTGAAAAACTGATTAACATCTGGAGCATTTTGGGTAACTTGTGTCAATATTAGACCAAAGCAGTCATGGAGAAAGACTTTAGGGTGACAGTGATCAATGAGTCTATACAGTCTCCATTTATAGCTGACGGGTTGTCGTACTGTTGTGTGTGTGCATGTGCATGTTGCAGGAAAAGTGACAGTACATTTTGCAGAGGTATGAATATTTTATGAAGTGAACTCATTAGAAGCTCTGCCTCTTGGGAGCCCAGAGAGAAGTTTGTTTCATTCCAAATTATTTGTGTGATAAATTATACATCTCTAAGTCTCAGTGATATGAAAACAACACTGCTAGCATTAGCAAGTCACCAAGTGCAGCTTGTCTGTTTCTGCATTGAGAAATTATTACCAGCTCAGTTTTTGGTACATATGTTCAGGTTAGACGTGTAGTTAATGTGAGCGGCCTGGGAATGCAGCGTGCTATTAGGCAGCCCCACGGGGATACAGAGGCAAACATGTGTTTGTGTATTCCTGGATTGTGTTACTATTTCAGTCTCTACTATGGAGTCCGAGTATAATCTCCTACTTTATCAAGACCAGTACGGGGACCAATGCCCAGTCTGACTGGTAAGAAAGGCCACTTTGTGTCAGGATTAGGGTTACAGTCAGGGTCTGTGTCAGTCTGAAGGAGGATCAGATACAATGTCCTGGTAATGATGGAAGGATGTAACATGCTAGTGTGTGTGTGTGTGTGTGTGTGTGTGTGTGTGGGTTTGTATTTCTGACCTCCTGGGGACCCGTTTCCTGACTTTTACTATCTTTCTGGGGTCCGAGGGTTCTTGTGGGGACCGAAGCCTGGTCCCCATGGGGGGGAATCCCCTTTTTAGGGTTAGGGGTTAGGTTTATAGGTATGGTGTGAATAGAGTTTTAGTTAGTCTTAGGGTTAGTTATAGATCAGTAATGGTTAAGGTTAGTAAAAGGGTTTGGGTTAGGTATAAATCTAGTTACTAAAATCAATGGAAGTCAATGGACGGTCCCCATAAGGATACCAAAACACACTTGTGTGTGTGTGTGTGTGTGTGTGTGTGTGTGTGTGTGAGTATGTGTGTGTGTGTGTGTGTGAGTATGTGTGTGTGTGTGGGTGTGTAGGTGTGTGCCCTAAAATTGAATGGTCATTGATTTGCTTCATTGTCTCTGCATAATGACAAGTTTTAATTTCTATTAAGCACTACAAAATAAATAACTTTTATAACTTTAATCTACAGTTATGAAACTTGTCTAAGTGAATACTCACTGAAAAACATGTTCATCTTCATATGAGACACTCTGGACGTCTCTGGTCCTCCTATAATACACTTAATAACTTCAGTAATTCAGGTCTCAGCAGGAAGTGGTGTTCTGGTGATTTATGCTGCCCTGATGAAAAATACCTCCATAGTATGAATTAAGTATTCTTGTTTATAGTGAGTATTTCCTGTTAATTATTTAAACATATTTTTATGATCCTTCTCTGATATTTTCTATATAAAAGTCCTCTGGGTCCTTATCAGCCATTGTTGGGTCCTTCTCCTCTGGGTGTGTCCAAACATTTGCCTGTTGCTCTGATAATGTAAAGAAATTAAAAATAACATCATATTTAGTGTTTCTGTCCTGGGAGAATTTATTTGATAGGTAAAATATATTTATGGAAAAATATAGAAACAAAAATAAACGATAAATCTGTTTATTGAAGTCGAGACTGTAGAACGGCACATGTGTAGCACATCTCAACAGGTAGCATATTTCAACAGAACACCGGTTCCAGCAACGGCTGTCTGAGACACGGCTGCAGAAAAGTTATTTAGTTCTGATTCAAGACAAAAATTAATGTATTTAATTCATATTTTACACATTTGTAAAAAATATTATTTAGTTCAATGATTCTGGATCTAGTTGACAGATTAAGAGGACAGTACTGGGTTCTGGTTAAGCTGCTTAGAGTGGAAAGAATTAAATTACAAGCTATTAATTATCTGTTTGTTTGTACTATCATGTCTGTCGTCCCCTGCGTTTACTGAGTTTACTAGGTTTACAGCATATAACCAATTTACAAGATTTCTCAGTTTTGAGGAAAAATCCTAATTCAGATCATCTTGTATTGATCTGTTGATTGATGTTCACATTCAAATTAAGAAAAATATGTTTAAAAGAATAACAAGCTAGATCTGAGTAATTTTTATCTAACAATAATCAGAATGAATGATTTTATCTTTCTCTTTAGAGATGAGTTAGATTATTTTCTTAGTTGAAGAAATCTTCAGTCCAGTTATCCATTTTCTATTTTCATTTCATTTTTAGATGTTCCCCTGTTTCACCACACCTGCTGCAGATGAACAGGTTGTTAACAGGCTTCTATAGGACTTGCTGAGAGGTTGCAGATTTGAATCAGCTGTGGTGAAACAGGGGAACATCTAAAATGTGCAGGATAGTGGCCCTCGAGGCCTGGAGTTGGACACCCCTGCGCTAGAACATCTCCCTGCACGGTCACCTCACTGGACCGGCCTCCTCCTCGTGCTCCTCATCCTCATCACTCCTGTGAGTTACTTTCTCCTTGAAAAACATATAAAACCTGCAGGAGTGTAGCCCCCGAGGTCTGCAGTTTGACACCCCTACATTATCTTTGCTGGTTGATTTGAGCAGTTATTGGTTCTTCTGATTAATTAACTTCTGCTTCAAAGCTTCTTAAAAATTCAACACTTCTGCCACATGAGCCACACTATGAATGCAGTGTAGGAATATTTCTTCTCAAAAATGGACAAATCACTCTGAAAGAAAAAGGACATTTAGTAATGCAACTAGCATTGCAAATACTTATCTTACTATTTACAGATATAGAGTAAAAATCATGTGATTCTAGCTGAGAGTCTTCAAACACTAGCAGATCATTCAAGATCTTCTAATGTTGCAGAAGATTCAGTCTAATTTTTCTTACAAGATTTCACCAAAACAGCTCTGATTCAGTCATTTATTAACATAAGATGATGTTAATTTAAATTATAAAAAGCCTTGAATGATACACATTTCTTTAAGGAATTACTGGCTTTTAGTTTTTTTTTAAGATTCCTTTCCCAGCTTTTTTTAGTCGAGGTGTTATTGTGGTCTCAACTAAATTCCTGTAATATTTGTAGTTTTCCCTCCCACAGTTATGACACAGAATCTGGAGACAGACAGAAATTTAAACACACTTATTCAGCATTGACTTCTGTTCACTGTGGAAAACCAGTGTCTCGAATGTCTCCTCATAATCTGCTGTGTTAAAACTCAAACTGGTCTGAACAACCTGAGTGTTGTAAAACCAGAACACCAGAAATTCAGTAAATACAGTGTAAATACATAATTGTTCTTCTTCTTTTTTAAAAAAAAAAAAAACCTTTAAATGTGTGATGATGATGATGATGATGATGACGATGACGATGACGATGACGATGACGATGACGATGACGATGACGATGAGGATGATGATGAGGATGAGGATGATGATGATGATGATGATGATGATGATGATGACGATGACGATGACGATGACGATGACGATGATGATGATGATGATGATGAGGATGATGATGATGATGATGATGATGATAAGGATGAGGATGAGGATGAGGATGATGATGAGGATGATGATGATGATGATGAGGATGATGATGAGGATGATGATGAGGATGATGATGAGGATGATGATGATGATGATGATGATGATAAGGATGATGAGGATGATGATGATGATGATGAGGATGATGATGAGGATGATGATGATGATGATGAGGATGATGATGATGATGAGGATGATGATGAGGATGATGATGAGGATGATGATGATGATGATGATGAGGATGATGATGATGAGGATGATGATGATGATGATGATGAGGATGAGGATGAGGATGATGATGATGAGGATGATGATGAGGATGATGATGATGATGGCGGTGGATGTCGGGCAGGGCTGGTATCAGTGGGGTTGTCTCCAATCTCCTCTGGCTCTATTAGAGAGCTGACAGGGCTGAGAATGGGCTGGAGGCTCGGTGGCCTCGGAGCAATCACCACAGCCATTTCACACCCTACTGATCCCCTCATCTGGTGCAGAGATGAGAGGGGGGCTCTGAGGTTCCCAGAGGGCCCAGATGAAGTCCTGACCTCACTTCTAAGAACCCATAGGATTAAAAAATACTCCTCCTGTTCAAAGTTAACACCTACTTGTGTTAGTTGCAAGAGAAATGGAAAAGTTTTTTACTCGACAGTGAAGTTCATGAACTCCAAAAACGAAACGTTAAAGCCTTTTGAAACGTACGTGTTTAAATGGTTTTGCTTGTTCAACTTTTATATAAAATCATGAACTTTAAAATGATGCATGTTTTATTTCCATCATGTTTTCTAGATTGAGTAAAGATGAAATTTTAAAATGTATTCTTAAAAGCAGACAGAATGTCTCATGTGTTAAAAGTGGAAGCTGGTTCCACAAGAGAGGAACCTGATAACTAAAAGTTCTTCCTCGTTCTACTTTGAGAGACTTTGGGGACCAGAAGCAAAGTGTTATTCAAGTGTTTAAGTGGAACAAGATCTTAACGAGGCTTTTAACTATTAGAACATCCTGATAATAATGAATTACAATAATCAAGTCTAGAAGTAATAAATACATGAACTAAAGTTTCTGCATCACTTTGATTCAGAATGCTCCTAATGTTATCATCCTTACGCAGGTGGAAGTAGGTCGTCATGGTAACATGTTTTATATAAGAACTAAAGAACATGTCCTGGTCAAAGACACACCCAGGTTCTTTTTTTATTGGAGGCCAAATTAATGCACCTAAAGTAAATGACTGACTACACGACTTGTTCCTAAAGTATTCAGGTCCGAAAACCAGAACCAGAAAATTGTCATCCAGGTTTTTATGTCTCTAAGATGTGCTTCTTATCTAGTTAACTGACCAGATTAATCAGATTTAATTTCTCCAAAATGTATCTGGTGTTATATAATAATTTCACTTAATAATAAAATGTATAGTTATTGTAGATACTCCTACATCCAGGACATTTCAATCCAAAATAGTTTTTTAAAAAGGGCAAATAGATATTTTTTAATGTCTCTTGAAAATGTTTTAACTTTCATCCAAAATGCTTCTTCAGTTCTAATCATGGTTTTAGTTCCTGGTTTATACATAAATGTATTTGTGTTTGTTTTATTTTATCCTTCGTTTGATTTTATTGGCACAAATCTAGTTTAATCTGGTTTAATATGTGCATCAAATACAAGCACCACCTAACTCCATCAGGACAACACCTCCCCTCTGTCCCGCTAACTGTCCAGCTCCTGTGGAATGAAAGGTCAAGTAATCAGGCATCTGGAAAGACATCTCATTTGTCATTCCTTGATAAATGCATCAGTAGCTAATCTGCAGAGCTGGACCCCTCTGCATCGTACTGAGCAGAAAGGTTAACTGATTCAAAACAGGAAGGGAGAAAAGACAATGGCACATAAAGCATTAGAGAGGAAAGAATGAAAATGACCTGCTGATTGTAGCTAGGCTTCAACCTCCACCTGCTGCCTAATGACAGCAGACTGTGGTGAACATTAACCCTGACAACATGTTACCTGCAATAAGGAAACAGATTCTACAGAGAGAAATCTGTTCCCTTTTGTTACATTCACTTAATCTCTGGATCCCTCAGTTTCTTATGGAAGAGTTATACTGCCAGAGCTGAGAAATAAATTCAGAAGTATTCTCTCATTAGAACCAGAAACTTTCTCATTTTAATGAAACATCAAACTCGTTAAAATTAGAAACTTAAGTTTCTCGCTACAACAAGATATCAAATTCATTATAACAAGAAACTTTCACGTTATAACGCGTAAGATACCTCGTTATAACGAGAAACGTTCCCATTTTAAGAAGATATCAAACTCGTTATAACGAAAGACTTTCTCGTTACAATGAGAAAATTCACTGGAATTTATTTCTCATTTCTAGCAGTAAAACTCTTTCATATTCTCCTCTGGTAAACAGACATTTATAACCCCCCCAAAAAACCAATAATTTTTATGTGGTGCTTTCTTGTGACCATTCTGTCTTTTATCTATTTTTGTTCTCATATATTGTTCTCTGACTGCAACATTCCAAACTATACTATATTTTATTTGACAGGCAGAGGATGCATCAGGTGCATCAGGTTTTCCTCTCTTCTGTCTGAATGACACATTTCTGTTGCTGCTTCTATGTTTAGATCTTGTTCCACATCGTTTCTGTGGTGTTCCTCAAGGTTCTGTTTAAAGCCCTCTGCTGTTGAATCTGCTGTTGCATTGTTATAAACATCTATCACTTGTGTGTAGATGATGTTCAGTTGTCTCCTTTGAACCCTAACAGATGTTGAAGCTACAGATGGATGACAGGAAACTTTCTGCAATTAAATAATAAGAAAACTGAAATCCTCGTTTGTGCCTTTGACAAGCTTAGACTGAAAGTTATGGTTCTCTTGACCACCTTGTAGTATCCAGCTGACCTCTGTCAGGAACTTTGGTGCATCTTCTGATTCAGTTTTTAGTTTTGATGTCATCAGATTTTTGGTACATTCTTGTTTTTATCCTTTCAGAAACGTTGCAAGGTTGATTCTCGTTGTGTCGTGTTCTGATCCATACCTCGATTTTATCACACTGACACTGTTTGTCACAACAAAACCTTGATGGATCGGTTGTTCTGAAAGTTTGTGAAAGACTCCCGACTTCATTTTTAATCTGCTCTCTTCTTTTATTTGATAGTTTATAAAATGTTGATCTGACAGTTTTAATATTCTGTTACTTTTAGTACTAAAACATTAAAGAACAACAATGAAATGATCAGATTTTTGGGATGTTTGGCCTCCCAGTTTTCTTAAATATTTTCAAAAAGTCAGTGAAGATATTTTAATCTTCAATCACCTTGAGACCCAAAATTTAAATGATTTATGAAGTGAAATTTTCATCAACACTGAAACTTGTTTCCTGAAAAAACAGCAGCCACATTAAACTCATACCAATCAAGCCTGAGCTCGTTTAGAATGACAGAACACGCGGCATAATTTAATAAGTCTGTGTTCAATTTTAACAGGAAGGAATTCTTCTTCTTCTGTCTGAGAAGCTGAGAGTCATTATGTGTCAAATATTCACACATCAAAAGTCTAATCATAAGATTTATATCATTATTTTTTTGCTGTATCCACTGTAAATGTGAGGAGTCATGTGACTTGTGCTACTGAGGCAGTCCTCCACTGAGTTGATTCTAAACATTTTATCTGTTTGTTTTGTTTGTGTAAATAAGAATCGATTCGGCTTCAGTCAGTAGAGAAATTGTTTTTACTTTAATCTCAGAAATCCGACTTCATGACACCAAAATGAAAACAGTAACAAGTTTAAACCAAATTTAAATAAACTATTATGGGTTGTTTTATATTTTAACTTCAGGGGTAAAAACCTGTGGCTTGTGAACACCGAACCACAATCTGCTTGTAGTTCAGACACATTTTCATCTGTTTCTGGACTGAATTGTAAAATACAGATTTTCCTTTGTCCTAATGCTTTAATCAGATTTAACTTTTAAAGTAATGATATGTATTTTATCTCACACACTGTAAAACGTCTCACTTGAATCATGAAAAGTTCACGACATTCTCCAGAAAGAATGAAATCAGTTAAGTTTTAGCTGAGCTTCTTTGGACTCATATTGGATCTGAAATGCATAAATTACATGTCTAAACTGTTGATGGCTCATCCATCAGTGGGGCCAATTACTGCTGATGTTGCTAAATGTTGCACAGAGACACTTCCCTTAGGGTTTAGTTAGACAGCTGCTGCGATTAAGCTGCTTCAGTATTAGGATGGATGGATCAGACAGCAGGCTGTGAGAGTTACAGGTTAACTAGAATCACTAAAATGTGCTTTAGGAGGTTAAATATTAGTCTTTAAACCCAAATTGTGTCAGTTTGAGCCACAGACCCAACTCTCAGATTGTGCTGTCAAACACAAGTCTGCTGTCTACCTGCAGGCGGTAATATCTGTCAAAGTTATGAGTCTAATTAAGTTTTTCCAGTGTTTCCTGTGATTTTATTTTGAAGGGTTTTGTGTTGCTTGTTCTCCTTTGTGTCATGCTGTTTATAGTCTGCTTTTTCTTTGTTTAATTTACTTTAGGCTTTTATTTAGTTTCTCTTTTTGTTCCTTGTTATGTTCATTCTTTGTGTTTTATTTTCTACTTGTTCTAATTTTAATGTTGTTAGAATGTTTGTTTATTTTCTCTCTGGTGATTTGTGTGTTTAATGTTCCTTAGTTCTTACATTTATAATATATTTTCGAATAGTGTTTCCTTTGTTTTTAGTATTTCTGTTTAAGATTTTCCTCATACGTTTGTTCTTATTAGACTTTTATTTTCATTTCCTTGGTGTTTATATTTCCAGTCACTTTTATAATTTAGTTTTCGGTTAATTCCCTCTATATAGATATTCCTGTTTCCCTTGATTTCTGTAAGTAACCCTGTTTTGCTGTCGTGTTAGCTTGATGTTTTCATTATTACAAGTATTTATTTTACGTTAATCCCAGTTTTTTTTTTAGTTTACCTGCACTCGAGTCCTTTTAACAACATTCCAATAACAGATTAAACCTCAATTCATCCATTTCCTGTTCTTACTTTCTCTTGTTCAGGGTCATGGTGAGCTGGTGTCATTCTCCAGTGGTTATTGGTATAAGACAAGGTTACACCTGGACAGGTCACCAGGAAAATGTGACACAGCTATGGGAGGAGTTTGTGATAAAACTGTCTATAAAATAAAAGACAATTAAAATTCTTTGTTACTGAAACAGTAACAAGAAAGTTGTAATTAATGTCACATGATTCTCGTGATTAGCCATAAACAGAAGAGTTCATGTATGAACCAATTCACTGAGACTCACACCTCAACCTGTTCGTCAGCAGCCACATGAGATACTGGTTTAACCATCTGCTCCATCTTGTAGCCCCCAAATAAAATGCTCCATTTGTTTAATTATCATCACAAATTAACTTGAAATATTATGATTTTAAGGCTCATTTCTACAGAACAAAGATTGTTTCTGGTAAATCACAGTGAAACTGTTGATCCTGGATAACAATTGAAGATCATTTTATGATAATTTGATCTGTTTCCATGTGACTGACTGGAGAACATATCATCACTGAGAGGAGCTAATGAAGGGAAGGTCCATCAACCCAGATACTGACGATGTGTTGGTAAAATTTATGGAGCAAAATGACTAAATGACTTTGGTTTTCCTGTCATTTCTCACCTGGTTTTTCATCTCAACATTAAAGCAAACTTTGATAATTTTGGAAAGACCTCTCAGATCACAGCTTCTCTACTCACTGGAAGGTTTGTGTCATCAGAAAATCTGTTCAAACAGCATCATGTGATCATAAAATCAGCTTCTGACAAGTAATATTAGTCCTGCAGTGAGTCCGCCACCTATTATACTGTTGATATGTTAGTTAGTTTTCAAGTTATAGTTGAAGCCATGCTTTACCTGAGCAGTCAGTCACATACAGCCTCAAGTCAAATGACTTATTGATCAACTAATTCATAAACACAGCAGGAAAATTTTCAGCCGAACCACATTTACATGATGGAATTGAATATCTGTCAGCATCCACACCCACTTCTTTGTAAATTTCAAACCCCTAATTAGCTTTGACACAACTGGCTACTGAGCTTGCAAAACGTAAATCTTTGTGCAAGGTTACTCATTGTGTTTGTTTGTTAATAAACTGCAGTCGAAGCAGGTAATATGCAAAGCTGCTGATTCAATAAGAAAATGACAAATATAGTGAAACTTGGTTGTTCTTTGAGGGTCAAGGTGCCTTTATTTTATCATTCTGAAGCTTCTTAATGTAGGAAAAGAGGAGAAATGGGTTAAAGTTTATGGAATAAAGCACAATATTTACGAATGTGCCCCATTCCTATTTTTAACAACAACAACATTCAGCTTCAAGGATTGTTGCTAGACTTCTGCACCATTTGAAAGTAGGAGCAGAGACATTCATTGGAGCTGTTGAGACGACTGATAACTGGGATGTGAACACCAACTCATGAGACCAGGAGAGGAGACCTCTCACTACCAGCTGAGCTCGGATATGAAAGAGTCTCACACTGTGGCTCTTTGCATGTAACAGACAATCTGAACTAAAGAACACAGAGAAAGCTGACGACATGCAAACGTCACGAAAAAAAAGCTCTGATATGGGATTTAAACCAAAGACCTTCTTGATGAAAGGTGATGAAACAAAACACTGTCATCACTGAGCTGTCTGGCCCAAACTTTCTCTTTCCTTCCCAAAGCAGTTCCCCTTTGAGTAGAATGATCACAGTAGAATGATCACAGTACCTCACTGTTGTAAAGTCAAAAGATATCTATAGTTTCATCACTAGTACACACACCTGTCATGTATTACATCTATAGTTACATCACTAGTACACACACCTGTCATGTATTACATCTATAGTTTCATCACTAGTACACACACCTGTCATGTATTACATCTATAGTTACATCACTAGTACACACACCTGTCACGTATTACTCACATCTATAGTTTCATCACTAGTACACACACCTGTCATGTATTACATCTATAGTTACATCACTAGTACACACACCTGTCACGTATTACTCACATCTATAGTTACATCACTAGTACACACACCTGTCATGTATTACTCACATCTATAGTTACATATCTAGTACACACACCTGTCATGTATTACATCTATAGTTACATCACTAGTACACACACCTGTCATGTATTACATCAATAATTACATCACTAGTACACACACCTGTCACGTATTACTCACATCTATAGTTACATCACTAGTACACACACCTGTCATGTATTACTCACATCTATAGTTACATATCTAGTACACACACCTGTCACGTATTACTCACATCTATAGTTTCATCACTAGTACACACACCTGTCATGTATTACATCTATAGTTACATCACTAGTACACACACCTGTCACGTATTACTCACATCTATAGTTTCATCACTAGTACACACACCTGTCATGTATTACATCTATAGTTTCATCACTAGTACACACACCTGTCATGTATTACTCACATCTATAGTTACATCACTAGTACACACACCTGTCATGTATTACATCTATAGTTTCATCACTAGTACACACACCTGTCATGTATTACATCAATAATTACATCACTAGTACACACACCTGTCACGTATTACTCACATCTATAGTTACATCACTAGTACACACACCTGTCATGTATTACTCACATCTATAGTTACATCACTAGTACACACACCTGTCATGTATTACTCACATCTATAGTTACATCACTAGTACACACACCTGTCATGTATTACTCACATCTATAGTTACATATCTAGTACACACACCTGTCATGTATTACATCTATAGTTACATCACTAGTACACACACCTGTCATGTATTACATCAATAATTACATCACTAGTACACACACCTGTCATGTATTACTCACATCTATAGTTACATATCTAGTACACACACCTGTCATGTATTACATCTATAGTTTCATCACTAGTACACACACCTGTCATGTATTACATCAATAATTACATCACTAGTACACACACCTGTCATGTATTACTCACATCTATAGTTTCATCACTAGTACACACACCTGTCATGTATTACTCACATCTATAGTTACATATCTAGTACACACACCTGTCATGTATTACATCTATAGTTTCATCACTAGTACACACACCTGTCATGTATTACATCCATAATTACATCACTAGTACACACACCTGTCACGTATTACTCACATCTATAGTTACATCACTAGTACACACACCTGTCATGTATTACTCACATCTATAGTTACATCACTAGTACACACACCTGTCATGTATTACTTCTATAGTTACATCACTAGTACACACACCTGTCATGTATTACTCACATCTATAGTTACATATCTAGTACACACACCTGTCATGTATTACATCTATAGTTTCATCACTAGTACACACACCTGTCATGTATTACATCTATAGTTACATCACTAGTACACACACCTGTCATGTATTACACAATAATTACATCACTAGTACACACACCTGTCATGTATTACTCACATCTATAGTTACATATCTAGTACACACGCCTGTCATGTATTACATCTATAGTTACATCACTAGTACACACACCTGTCATATATTACTCACATCTATAGTTACATCACTAGTACACACACCTGTCATGTATTACATCTATAGTTACATCACTAGTACACACACCTGTCATGTATTACATCAATAATTACATCACTAGTACACACACCTGTCATGTATTACTCACATCTATAGTTACATATCTAGTACACACACCTGTCATGTATTACTCACATCTATAGTTACATATCTAGTACACACACCTGTCATGTATTACATCAATAATTACATCACTAGTACACACACCTGTCATGTATTACATCTATAGTTACATCACTAGTACACACACCTGTCACGTATTACTCACATCTATAGTTACATCACTAGTACACACACCTGTCATGTATTACTCACATCTATAGTTACATCACTAGTACACACACCTGTCATGTATTACATCTATAGTTACATCACTAGTACACACACCTGTCATGTATTACTCACATCTATAGTTACATCACTAGTACACACACCTGTCATGTATTACATCTATAGTTACATCACTAGTACACACACCTGTCATATATTACTCAATATAATTACATCACTAGTACACACACCTGTCATGTATTACTCACATCTATAGTTACATATCTAGTACACACACCTGTCATGTATTACATCTATAGTTACATCACTAGTACACACACCTGTCATGTATTACTCACATCTATAGTTACATCACTAGTACACACACCTGTCATGTATTACTCACATCTATAGTTACATCACTAGTACACACACCTGTCATGTATTACATCTATAGTTACATCACTAGTACACACACCTGTCATGTATTACATCAATAATTACATCACTAGTACACACACCTGTCATGTATTACTCACATCTATAGTTACATCACTAGTACACACACCTGTCATGTATTACATCTATAGTTACATCACTAGTACACACACCTGTCATGTATTACTCACATCTATAGTTACATCTCTAGTACACACACCTGTCATGTATTACTCACATCTATAGTTACATCACTAGTACACACACCTGTCATGTATTACATCTATAGTTACATCACTAGTACACACACCTGTCATATATTACTCACATCTATAGTTACATCACTAGTACACACACCTGTCATGTATTACTCACATCTATAGTTACATATCTAGTACACACACCTGTCATGTATTACATCTATAGTTTCATCACTAGTACACACACCTGTCATGTATTACATCAATAATTACATCACTAGTACACACACCTGTCATGTATTACTCACATCTATAGTTACATCACTAGTACACACACCTGTCATGTATTACTCACATCTATAGTTACATATCTAGTACACACACCTGTCATGTATTACATCTATAGTTTCATCACTAGTACACACACCTGTCATGTATTACATCAATAATTACATCACTAGTACACACACCTGTCATGTATTACTCACATCTATAGTTACATCACTAGTACACACACCTGTCATGTATTACTCACATCTATAGTTACATATCTAGTACACACGCCTGTCATGTCTTACATCTATAGTTACATCACTAGTACACACACCTGTCATGTATTACTCACATCTATAGTTACATCACTAGTACACACACCTGTCATGTATTACATCTATAGTTACATATCTAGTACACACACCTGTCATGTATTACATCTATAGTTTCATCACTAGTACACACACCTGTCATGTATTACTCACATCTATAGTTACATCACTAGTACACACACCTGTCATGTATTACTCACATCTATAGTTACATCACTAGTACACACACCTGTCATGTATTACATCTATAGTTACATCACTAGTACACACACCTGTCATGTATTACATCTATAGTTACATCACTAGTACACACACCTGTCACGTATTACTCACATCTATAGTTACATCACTAGTACACACACCTGTCATGTATTACTCACATCTATAGTTACATCACTAGTACACACACCTGTCATGTATTACATCTATAGTTACATCACTAGTACACACACCTGTCATGTATTACATCAATAATTACATCACTAGTACACACACCTGTCATGTATTACTCACATCTATAGTTTCATCACTAGTACACACACCTGTCATGTATTACTCACATCTATAGTTACATCACTAGTACACACACCTGTCATGTATTACATCTATAGTTACATCACTAGTACACACACCTGTCACGTATTACTCACATCTATAGTTACATCACTAGTACACACACCTGTCATGTATTACTCACATCTATAGTTACATCACTAGTACACACACCTGTCATGTATTACATCTATAGTTACATCACTAGTACACACACCTGTCATATATTACTCACATCTATAGTTACATCACTAGTACACACACCTGTCATGTATTACTCACATCTATACTTACATATCTAGTACACACACCTGTCATGTATTACATCTATAGTTACATCACTAGTACACACACCTGTCATGTATTACATCAATAATTACATCACTAGTACACACACCTGTCACGTATTACTCACATCTATAGTTTCATCACTAGTACACACACCTGTCATGTATTACATCTATAGTTACATCACTAGTACACACACCTGTCACGTATTACTCACATCTATAGTTACATCACTAGTACACACACCTGTCATGTATTACTCACATCTATAGTTACATCACTAGTACACACACCTGTCATGTATTACATCTATAGTTTCATCACTAGTACACACACCTGTCATGTATTACATCAATAATTACATCACTAGTTCACACACCTATCACGTATTACTCACATCTATAGTTACATCACTAGTACACACACCTGTCATGTATTACATCTATAGTTACATCACTAGTACACACACCTGTCATGTATTACTCACATCTATAGTTACATCACTAGTACACACACCTGTCATGTATTACTCACATCTATAGTTACATCACTAGTACACACACCTGTCATGTATTACATCTATAGTTACATCACTAGTACACACACCTGTCACGTATTACTCACATCTATAGTTACATCACTAGTACACACACCTGTCATGTATTACTCACATCTATAGTTACATCACTAGTACACACACCTGTCATGTATTACTCACATCTATAGTTACATCACTAGTACACACACCTGTCATGTATTACATCTATAGTTACATCACTAGTACACACACCTGTCATGTATTACATCAATAATTACATCCCTAGTACACACACCTGTCATGTATTACTCACATCTATAGTTACATATCTAGTACACACACCTGTCATGTATTACATCTATAGTTACATCACTAGTACACACACCTGTCATGTATTACTCACATCTATAGTTACATCACTAGTACACACACCTGTCATGTATTACTCACATCTATAGTTACATCACTAGTACACACACCTGTCATGTATTACATCTATAGTTACATCACTAGTACACACACCTGTCATGTATTACTCACATCTATAGTTACATCACTAGTACACACACCTGTCATGTATTACTCACATCTATAGTTACATATCTAGTACACACACCTGTCATGTATTACATCTATAGTTTCATCACTAGTACACACACCTGTCATGTATTACTCACATCTATAGTTACATCACTAGTACACACACCTGTCATGTATTACATCTATAGTTACATCACTAGTACACACACCTGTCATGTATTACATCAATAATTACATCACTAGTACACACACCTGTCATGTATTACTCACATCTATAGTTACATCACTAGTACACACACCTGTCATGTATTACTCACATCTATAGTTACATATCTAGTACACACACCTGTCATGTATTACATCTATAGTTTCATCACTAGTACACACACCTGTCATGTATTACTCACATCTATAGTTACATCACTAGTACACACACCTGTCATGTATTACATCTATAGTTCATCACTAGTACACACACCTGTCATGTATTACATCTATAGTTACATCACTAGTACACACACCTGTCACGTATTACTCACATCTATAGTTTCATCACTAGTACACACACCTGTCATGTATTACTCACATCTATAGTTTCATCACTAGTACACACACCTGTCATGTATTACTCACATATATAGATAAATAACTAGTACACACACCTGTCATGTATTACTCACATCTATACTTACATATCTAGTACACACACCTGTCATGTATTACATCTATAGTTACATCACTAGTACACACACCTGTCATGTATTACATCTATAGTTACATCACTAGTACACACACCTGTCATGTATTACTTACATCTATAGTTACATCACTAGTACACACACCTGTCATGTATTACTCACATCTATAGTTACATATCTAGTACACACACCTGTCATGTATGACATCTATAGTTTCATCACTAGTACACACACCTGTCATGTATTACATCTATAGTTACATCACTAGTACACACACCTGTCACGTATTACACACATCTATAGTTACATCACTAGTACACACACCTGTCATGTATTACTCACATCTATAGTTTCATCACTAGTACACACACCTGTCATGTATTACATCTATAGTTTCATCACTAGTACACACACCTGTCATGTATTACATCTATAGTTACATCACTAGTACACACACCTGTCATGTATTACTCACATCTATAGTTACATCACTAGTACACACACCTGTCATGTATTACATCTATAGTTACATCACTAGTACACACACCTGTCATATATTACTCACATCTATAGTTACATCACTAGTACACACACCTGTCATGTATTACTCACATCTATAGTTACATATCTAGTACACACACCTGTCATGTATTACATCTATAGTTTCATCACTAGTACACACACCTGTCACGTATTACTCACATCTATAGTTTCATCACTAGTACACACACCTGTCATGTATTACATCTATAGTTACATCACTAGTACACACACCTGTCACGTATTACTCACATCTATAGTTACATCACTAGTACACACACCTGTCATGTATTACTCACATCTATAGTTACATAACTAGTACACACACCTGTCATGTATTACATCTATAGTTACATCACTAGTACACACACCTGTCATGTATTACTCACATCTATAGTTACATCACTAGTACACACACCTGTCATGTATTACATCTATCGTTACATCACTAGTACACACACCTATCATGTATTACTCACATCTATAGTTACATCACTAGTACACACACCTGTCATGTATTACACACATCTATAGTTACATATCTAGTACACACACCTGTCATGTATTACATCTATAGTTTCATCACTAGTACACACACCTGTCATGTATTACATCAATAATTACATCACTAGTACACACACCTGTCATGTATTACTCACATCTATAGTT
>SSNP01000144.1:208186-250920 GCA_006937955.1 Pachypanchax playfairii
TGTATTACATCTATAGTTACATCGCTAGTACACACACCTGTCATGTATTACATCAATAATTACATCACTAGTACACACACCTGTCATGTATTACTCACATCTATAGTTTCATCACTAGTACACACACCTGTCATGTATTACATCTATAGTTACATCACTAGTACACACACCTGTCATGTATTACATCAATAATTACATCACTAGTACACACACCTGTCACGTATTACTCACATCTATAGTTTCATCACTAGTACACACACCTGTCATGTATTACATCTATAGTTTCATCACTAGTACACACACCTGTCATGTATTACTCACATCTATAGTTACATCACTAGTACACACACCTGTCACGTATTACTCACATCTATAGTTTCATCACTAGTACACACACCTGTCATGTATTACTCACATCTATAGTTACATCACTAGTACACACACCTGTCATGTATTACATCTATAGTTACATCACTAGTACACACACCTGTCATGTATTACATCAATAATTACATCACTAGTACACACACCTGTCATGTATTATTACATCTATAGTTTCATCCCTAGTACACACACCTGTCATGTATTACTCACATCTATAGTTACATCACTAGTACACACACCTGTCATATATTACATCTATAGTTACATCACTAGTACACACACCTGTCATGTATTACTCACATCTATAGTTACATATCTAGTACACACACCTGTCATGTATTACATCTATAGTTTCATCACTAGTACACACACCTGTCATGTATTACATCAATAATTACATCACTAGTACACACACCTGTCATGTATTACTCACATCTATAGTTACATATCTAGTACACACACCTGTCATGTATTACATCTATAGTTACATCACTAGTACACACACCTGTCATGTATTACATCTATTGTTATATCACTAGTACACACACCTGTCATGTATTACTCACATCTATAGTTACATCACTAGTACACACACCTGTCATGTATTACATCTGTAGTTGCACACACCTGTCACATGCCTTGTAAGGTTGACCATCAGCCAGTCATGTAAAATAAAATCTTTATTGTTTCAAAGTTCTAAAACACTTGGTTTTACATAAACACATATTTAGTTATCTGTGTTTTCAGGGAAACATCATACAGCACTAAGTCAACATCAGTTTGCATCATTTAGCTTCTTGTCCTGTTGACATTGCTTCAGTTTTATATTCTCCTTCATATTCCTTCATCTTGTTCTCTGCTGCTCTGTAATAACTCACTTGATTTTTAAATATTTGAATGAACGTTTAGAAATTAACATCCAGCAGGCTTGCCTGAAACAGTTTGCGATGCAATTCATCTTCAGAGCTCATGATTTGGTTATGTAAGTAAATATTGGAGAAATCCATTGCTGCTGACCTTATCAGTCGCCCTCTGGGTCACTGCTGATTGTTGGGAACAAGTGAAAGCAAGCAGCAGCTGACTGCAAAAAGCCTTCCTGCTTCAGTCCAGCAGCGCCAAGTTAAAACAACTGAAAAAAGAAAATAAAGTTTCACCTGCTGTGTGAGCCGTTTTGGCTAGTCACAGATTGACACATGTACAGATACATGTACCATCTGAAGGAGTTCTTTTAAAAGCTCCTTAAAAGTCATTTTAAGTCAGTTTACATCTGGATGTAAAGGTTTTTAATTCATCTGTTCCTGCAGAAAAAAAACACACTAACTTTACGTATCCATACATATATAAGTGTGACGTTAATGGGTAACATGTATGAAAGGAGAGTTTGAGAGATGAGTTATATGTGGAGAAAAATACATGTGCAACGGCTAGAAGAAGAAAAAAATAGGAAAATAGGGAACTTTCAGATTGAATGAAATGAAAAGTAGAAAATGAACATTTTCTGTTTAATTTGTAATGAACAAAGTCATTTTTATTCATATTTCCCACTGGAGGCATTAAACCAGTTTGTATCCTGGGCTCAGAAATGGTGCTACTTCTTACAAGAGCCAATGTAAAACACCAGGAGACAAAACATGAACAACCTAACTTCACTGTCAGATATTGCTAATTATATCCTGGACCTTCATGTTCATGACAGAGTGACAATTTATCACCATTTATATTTGATTTGAATTTAAATGATTTAGGAGTATTTGTCATTGAACAGCTGTAACTATGTTCGATTTAATGAGGCAGCAGCTGATGAACTCATGAAGTTTATACTTTTATTATATGCAAGTGACACACCTTAACAATGAAAAGTTAGCAAAAAATAATTAATACACATAAAAAACAGTCCATTTACAGATATATATATATATACAGTCAACTTTTACAGATATATAAAACTAAAGATTCTGCATTATTGTCAATACTTGAGATTTATATTTAGTTTCAAATGATTATTTAAAATGGTTGTTAGAGAAACAGAGAAATATTTAGTATGATTGCAGCTGCTACAATGATTATTAAAGACTGTATCTGTAAAGAAATACATGAGATAAAATGTGAAACATGTTAAATACTGACGTGTTGTTCATCTTATCGCTTCGCTCTTCTGTAATGATCATAAGTAAATCTGGTTGGACACCAAAGTGACACAGGATCACGTTGGAGGTTTGTTTATGAGAGGATGAAGAAGATGAAGATGAGCATCAACAGATCTCTAAAAGAGAAACAGGGAAGTTTGTGGCTGCTGATGATTCGAGTTCCTTTAGTTTTTACAGATGTCAGCTTGTTGCCAGAGATGTTAAAGTCTTTTAGGAAGACGAGGAAACTAATATTAAGTGATGAAGGTGATGATTACAGGTAAGTGTTTCTGTGAAGACTCCCTACTACAGCAAATAATAAAATCTGAATTCCATGAATGAATTTATTATAAATCAATAACTGTCTTTAGAAATCGATTAAATTTACTGATAGTTTTAACACGCTGAACGAGGGTTTCTCTGTTCATTTCCTATAGAATTCTTCCAGAATCTGTAGAACAGAGACAGTTTCTTTACAAGTACACAGGTAGATTATCTGATGTGTCAGCACAACAAGATGATTGATGCTTACCCACATTCAGAGGTGATGGATGTTCATGTTAAGATGAGTGACAGCATAGACGTGGAAGGTAGCGATAAAGACCATGATGGATATTGACCTGAATTCCATCCATGTGCGTAGATCGCCTACTTCCTCCTGGGACTGAAGGTGTCACATGACTGGTTGAAAGATCAGCACTGCTTCCTGCTTTAATGTGGAAGTCTTTAGTCATAGTGCATCAGAATTAATATTACGTAAACTTATATGTGTATGGGGATTCTATGAGACTGTGTTGTGTGATGATCAGAATGGATAAACATGATTATTTAGTTACAACAAAGATAAACAGTCATTTCATGGGACATCTGCCCTGTAATCACATTAAAAATGATCATTAACAGCTAACGCTCTATTAAAATCTATGTTTTTTTGCCTGTATTTATATATTTTTAACAGACGCTCAGTTTGCCCTTTACATGTTGACATCACAGCATGCGGGGCTGTCCACAGCACACGGTCCACATCCACTCTGATGACCAATTTCTCTCCGTGGGAAACGTCTGCTGCACAAACGGTGGCAGTTGCCCCTTTGGCTCTTTGACGGCAGGAAGGAAAGGTGAAGAAACAGCTCTGCAAAATGAAAATGCTGAGCACTCAGCAACACGCCTGTCATCCTCACGGGCAAACAATGCATTTCATTTAGTGCCTAATAGGTTGTCATTACATGGCGGACAGTCAGCGAGAGCGATTGAATAAACCATTAGCTGCCCTTCTGCAGTGGGGGGGGGGGTGTTTACATTGCAGTGGAAGACTTATGAATATAAAGTGTATCTTTGAATTTAACAGCTTGTCACATGAAAAGAATAGAGCTGTGTTCGGTCTAAATACATTATTCTACCCGAGTATTTTTCTGCATGTCTTAATAAAAGCAAGTTCTCCAGGGAACATGTTTTACAACTTGTCTAGTCATTTACCTTCAGTTTGCACAAGTACAGTATGATCTGACTGTTAGAAATACAGTTTACATTTTATCCTCATATGATCATTTCCTCCATGTATGGAGCATATATTAACCTATTTATACACACGTATTACTGATAAGAAGAAAGTTTGACTAAATTCAGGAAGGTGGTGACGATCTCCACTGGGGAGAGACAGAGGACACCCTGGACCTGGTCCTGTAACTGTAAGAGAATCCAGAAGACTCAGGAAATAGCGCCCTGCTCATGAGGACAGTGATGATGAGGAAACAACAGACAAGTTCCCTTTTTCTGAAGGAGATTAATTCTGATGTCCAATGGAAGCAGAAACAAATAGATTAATAGATTCAACATCTTTCAGTTTATTGGTACAAATCAGTGAGACAACAATCAAAGTGTTTTAATCCAAAACACAGATGAAAGAAACAGACATCCAAGAATTCAATCCACAATTCTAATCCAAAAAGACTAAAATATCAGATGATACATCAGGAAGCAGCAGAATCAGGTGAGTATTTAAAAGTTTAGTTCAGATATTTAGAAGTAAGTTTCAGTAAAGTTATGATTAGTAATAGTTGTCTCACATGTAGCAGAAAAAAACCTCCTGTCTGTTTATTTATCAAGTAGTGAAGAAAGTCTCAGATGTCCTCTGTTATGATGTTCAATGCTAAATTATTGGAACATACGTAGACATTCACAAATTCACCAGAGAAAGTTAAACTTGTCACTGTTTTATCAGAATAATAAGATCCATGTTATAACTCAAAGTTACATGTGATAAGACTGTAAACAGTACATGACTTGTATTTGTTTAGTACTTTACTGACCACTCGAAGTCTTCCAACAGTACAAATAATATTCATTCTAGTTCATTATGGGCTGTTTAAATTGATTTAGACATAAAACATTTACTGAAAATTAAACTAATTAAAGAAATTGCTACATACTTTAAAGATGGTAAAGAGGTTTTTGTAGCAAATTTACACGTCAAATTCACTTTAAAATCATTTTATCATCTTGTAGTGGTTTAGTGTATTTCTGGTTTCCAAATGAAAAAGTTATAATATTAATAAATCATAGACCTGGTGGGGTTTGAAATAAAGTAGCCAATAGATAACGAACCCGTTTTTTTTTGTTTTTTTGGGGGGGGTGTTATTTCACTAAAGTAAACAGTTAGTGATGATTATGATACATTACTAATTCAATATAGAACAAACATCACACACAAAATGGACATAAGAGAGAAAATTACCCAACAAAGCTCAGATTTAACTAGCTGAGTGTAGAAAGCGTCTCAGTGTTACAGTTTTTACTTTAGATGGTGTTTCTCACTTGCCACACGGTGGCATCTACTTCACATGCTGCATCTATTAAGTTTAATCACCTTATTATCTAAATTATTCTGAAAACGTCTTGATGAGACCATGTGGTGGGACAGCTCAGTTTATCATAGATTTTTTTATTCTTTTGGCAGGAAATGGCGGCTAAAAGCTGCATGGTGTGGAGTTGAGGTTGGCCACTCGGGTTTAAAAAGTGTTTGGGATCCAGATGATGACTTCTTGTTTCTCCAAATTCCCCCAAACCTTTAGCCGTTTGTCATTTACTGTTAAAAGCTGTTGCTTGTTAAGAGGCAGAAAGTGTGAAGGATGAGTTTAATGGTTAAATGAAAGTTTCAGCTGTCTAACAAAGTGGTTTTGAATCATAACTCAGGGCACTTTTATTTTAAAGGTGCTCACAGAAGTCCTTGGTTGACATTGCCTAAGTGAACCTCTACATTTTAGAAATCTCAGACAGTCTCCGTCCCTGTGCTCCAGAACAAGATTTTAACACTAAATCAAAGTGGAGAATTAATAACAGTTGACAGCGTACCTGAGCTCCCTGTCTGCTGCTGTACCTACTGGATGTAAAAAAAAAACAACTTTATTTAGGTCAGAGTGTCCCCTCTGGTAACGCGGGATCTTCTGGCTGCTGTTTCTAGAACAGATTGTGTGGGGATTTCAATGGGATGCGTCCAATGCAACAGGGTTTGGGCAATTAACCTCAATGTCACTGTAATTATTAAGACACTTTAGCAAAAAATGAATTAATTTCCCAAAAGGTGCCAGAAGAAAAGGATGTGCTGCTACTTGGTCACAGACAGCAGCGGCGTGCCAGTGGGCAATTAGAGGGAAGAAAGGTGAAACATAAACAGAACATTCATTTATTTAAGACAGCAGCGTGGAGACAGATCTAACTCTAACAACTTACCTTGCACTGATAATTCTTTAAAATACCACTTTCATGTTCACGATTAACACAAAGGTGAGATTTTATAACTGAATATATTCAATTAAGCAAAAACTACGAATTTCACCTCAGTTTCATTGTTTACGTGTGGCTTTTAAAGAGGAACTCACTCCTTCTAAATTATCTTCCTGCCTTCTAATTGATTTTTCAAAATTCTGTTGAATATTTTAGCTCCACAGGTGTTATTACCTTCATAGTGGGTGAAAACAGGTCAACAACTTCTCTTTCAGTTTTAATCTCTCAAACTACGCAGGTGGAGATAAAACCCGAGTTCTCCCGAGTTCTAACGGCCTGTATCTGTTTCATCACAACTCCTTTGTTCGTTAGTATTCATCAGCTCCTGCAGTTGAAACCACGCCTAGCATGCTGCTGGCTAAAAGCTGTTAGCATAACACCTAGCATGCTGCTGGCTAAAAGCTGTTAGCATAACACCTAGCATGCTGCTGGCTAAAAACTGTTAGCATAAGACGTAGCAAACAGGAAGACACGACGTCTGATGTTACCATGCGCAGCGGGGCAGGAAACAGTATACCTTGCTCTCATAGGCTAGTTTGTTAGCCAATCAGAGTCCAGCAAATTCAAATAATGAATATGAACGAGTTGCTGCTCGAAGCAGCCTGGCGGAAGGAGCCGGAACCACCCGAATCTAACGCAGAGAGATTGAAAGGTCTGTTAATCAGTGTTTCCTGATGTTTTTTAGATATAAAATTTTTCATATTACTGATTAATACTTAAGAAATAACCACAAAGTCCTGAAATGTGTATAAAATGACTGTCGCTATGCAGAAACTACTTACTAGAAAACGGCACAGGTTTTGTGATTTGGGGTAAAAACTCCATAATCAAGATTTAAAGACCACTGAGACACTTTAAAATAACTCAAAATATGATCAGAGTGGGTTTAAAAAGATTTATTGAATAAAGTAGAGTACCAGCTCCTCTCTCAACACTGGACAAGGTAATAATTTTGGGGTATTTTCATTTCTTTCCGGGAACTACAAAGACGTAGTGATCTGAAGATGGAGAGATGGTGTCAGCAGGAGTGAAGCAGGAGCAGGAGTTTCTTTTACAGGTGAAAATGACAAAGATTCAGGAGAGAGGAAGCCTGTTAAATAGGACGAGATGGAGAATGAGCAGAAAACAAAGACTAATGGTGATGTTACTGTCACGGGATGAAAACAGGTCAACAATCTGGCGGGGAAGCAGACTGAGGAGGATCAGTGACTCAGGTGAGCACAGGTGATTTGCATGATCATGATAAAGCAGAATGCAAGTTGCATGATGGAAAATGGAAAACACATGGCTTGATCTGACCCGATTCATGACAACCTCAATAAAACAAATACAGCAGCACACGTCATTCTTTAAGACTCCTGGATGTAAGTTAGATGTTTTATCCTCCAATGTCTTCTTATTTTCCTGCCATCGGTTCTCAATTTGAGACACATTTTATAAAAGATCTGTTTTGTTTTATCTTATTTGTCAGTTTATGACAAAATAAACTCATACCAGAGTTATTGTGGAGAATTGTTTAATAAAACAATGTTCCTGTGGTCTCATGTGTCTTCCTGCTTAAACATGAAACAAAATACACCTTAGTGAAACTAATTAATCCCTAAATGCAAATTTAAACTCTGAAAACTTGGAAGCTCGGGATGAGGAAGGGAATTCAAATTTGGCAGAAGATCTGTAACATTAGCTTCAAACTCAGTGATGTAGTTTATCACAGGAGCCACTTGAAGAAGGACAAGTAGGTCAGATAGGATTACAAGCTGAGCACTCAGGATGTGGTACAGCTCATGTGGCATATAGGATCCAGACCATCAGTGACGAGAAGCTGTTCAACCTGTGATGTTTCTTTACACAAGTATCTTGACTGTATTACAGTTTGATATGGAGGACTGGACAGCACTGGTACTGGTACAGTGCATCGCTTGTACGCCACTTCCTGCCACTTAAAGCCTTTGAAGGAAGCGATGACTTTTATCCATCCCATAAACTCTTTGCCCTCATCACCTCTGGGAGAAGTTGCAGGTGTTTGTGGTCCAGCACTAACAGGTTCAGGAGCAACTTTCTCCTTGTTTGAAAACCTGACAACAAGCTGCCTGTCATTGTGACCCCGCCTTCTTCCTGTAACCCTTCAGCTCTGTGATGGTGCGTTCACACCGGCCTAGCCGTCAGCGTCACAAAGCGTCAAGTTTACATGTAAAGTCTACGGTGGAGTGCGTCAGGCAGACGTCAACGGCTCTGCGGCGCTTTGTGAGCATTATGAGCGGCAACTTGTCGAGCTCTTCAGGCGTTGACGCTTGAAACGCAGAAAGTTCAGCTAGCTGAACTTTTGACGCGCTTGAAGCGGCATGTCAACCAATCAGAGTGTCTCATCGTAGTGATGTCACTGCACGTAACCTGAATGAAGCAGGAAGTCTTCAAACAGGGCGCGGGACAGACGGAAGTAGCGCTGGAAGCTAACCTCATCCATATGTAGCTCCTGGAGCAAATGGTTTAACTCGTCAAACTCAGAACGCATCTGAAGAATGGGGTGTATCTACAAACGGAGTAAATAAAGCCAAGCTACTCTCTCTATATGATCCGCCATCCGATAACAAAGGAAGTCCCGCCTTCGCGCTCTTTTTAACGGTCAAGCGTTACGAGCTTTAACACCTATGTGCTCTGACTGGCAGGCGTTATGAGCTTCAACTTTCAAACGTCAAACTTGGAGCGTTATGAGCGTTGCTTGACGTTGACAAAGTGGCCGGTGTGAACGCACCATCACTCATTGAGTCAAATTGGTGCTGATTCTGGACCCTTGTATCATTTTCATTTGTAAAGTGGATTTAATATTTGGATCTTTCTGATTGACTTTGGGTTAGTTGTGAAAAATCTGTCCCTGCTCTCGTCCAAGTTGGATGACATCATCAACTTCTTGTCCTTTGGTCACTCCCACTGTTACTGCTTTCAGTCCACTCAGCAAGATCTTCTTATTCCACACCTAAGAGACGTACCTGTGAATCCCCCACTGACATCCTCTCCATGCTGACCACTCTCTGTTCTTCCTCGTCCACCATTACTACACTGAGACAGTAACAAACAGTTTGTCAGTACTCAGCTGCTTGAAAGTACTTACCTGAGTTCTTTGTCTCACTTTCTCCTGGATCTTGTTTGCAGTTTGGACCTGTCACCTGTTTGTCATCTGTGCACTCAAGTCCAGTTATAAACAGGGATGTTCCATTGTGACTAATTCATATCGGTTCTGAAAGTTTTCTCAGGTGCCTGATTAATAACTTGTTTGGTAAAAAGGATTTTGGACTAGAGGAGTTTACATTTTCTGTTAATTCTACATGTCACCTCTCAGTCTCAGTTTAGTTATCTCCCTACAAGAAACCTTATCACAAGCATAAGGATCCTCTCCCACATCCTTCAGCTGATGTTCCTCTACTTAACCCACAAACCTATTAATGTCTAACAATGTTAACATGACATGCACCTTTTCTAACTCTTAATCCAGCCAATCACAGCGAAACTAGACATGACATAGTAAATAAACTGTGAAGGGCAAAACATGAACCCACAATCTCTTCTGTCACAGTTTTTCTAGATAAATCGAGCAGTTGGGTTGAATAGATTTTTCCCACTTGATAAATAAAATCATAATTTGAAAACTAAATTTTGTATTTGTTTAAGTTATCTTTGTCTGATTTGTCTCAAATATTTGAGGAGGTCAAATACCGTGTATTGGTCTGATCACATGGTGAGGCGAACGCTGTGGCGGTGAGGAGGATAGTAAGGAAAACAGCCACTGTGCAGATTTTGAGCCTGTATGTTTTCTGAGTGGATGTGCAGGAACTGGAAACTTTTTAAGAAGGTGAAACAAGGTCAGACATTCAAGGTTGGGAAGCACAAGGGCAGCATGATAAATTGGTATAAAATATACACTGTCATGTGTACATGCATAATACTTAAATAGGAGAAAAAGCTGGATCTTTGGTAAGGCATGGACAATGAACTCAAGAGGAGTCCTCTGAGTGTCCAGTCCTTCTGGACTTTCCTGTCCACAGTGAGATGGATTGGGTAGATGTCTGTGTGCGTCCTCTCTCAGTGGACAGAGAGGTTACAGCATCAACCTTTTGTGTAGTGCCCAGTCTAACACTGCAGACGTGCACGAGGCAAATAACCCCCCCCCCAGTGGGGGGAGCAATAAGGACATTTCTGTTAATATTATCCTTATAAGTCCCGTTTACCTTTTATCAATTGTAAAGCATTGTGATGTGTGTAAAACTTTTATTTGAGCTTTTTATTTAGTATTGTTTGTTCAAGCATTTCTGTATTTGCAGGTGTAGCCTCCAATAAAATGATCCAATTTACCCAAGAATGGGATGATTAATAATGGTGGCAGAAAAACAAAAACAATGCATTTTTTAATATCATGCAGTTCAGCATTTCACAGCTAAAGAAATTCGAAAATAGCCATTTTCTGTGAGATACAAAATGGTATGTAGAGAGAACGCGAGCGAGAATAATGCAGCAGAATGTTACTGTCATGAAACACTGGAGACTGGAGGTGTGGCAGTGGTGCACACAAAACACAGGAAAGCACCTGCAGACAGGTAAATGTAAAAATTCAACAACAGAATATATTTGAATTCATTTAATTGAAACTCCGTATGATAATAAAATCAAATAAGCACGAGCTCATGAAATGAACATAGGAGCAACAATGAGCTAATAATCTTAGAATAATCTTGACTGTAAAAACAAATAAGGAAGATGGAAAATACCACAAGTAGGACACAAAAACAGATGAAAAGATTTAACATCATTCAAAAGAAAATAGAAGTGAGGAGCCAAGATGTTGGATGGTGACAGGAAATGGACTAAACAGGAAAAACAGAATGACATACATGATTATATGAAAGCTACAAATACCACTAACACAAATAACTCCTATCAAAGCATGATAAAACATAAACATTAAACCAGGTGGTTATATGATTTTATACAAAAAAAACTTTGGCTCAAGGGTTTGGCAACTAAAAACATCAGGAAAAAAATAAAAGACACAAGCAAGTCTGAATAAAATGTTCTATAAACCTAAAACAGCAACATGAACAAGGATGTTGGAAATATTTACGTCCAAAGAAGGTTTTCTGATCTGGAACTGGAACCAACACTGAATCATCAGGTACTTTCAGCTGAAGATGTTTTACTTGAAGACATTTTCGTGACATTTTAAATTGACATTCTGTGAATTAGTTTCAATCAGTATTTAGGCCCTTAACTCCCTGCAGAGACGACTCTGGCGTCCTGGGTAAGATTATTTTTTGCTGCCCCCCCCAGTCATGACAGTACAAGAGAATGCAGATTTTAAACCTCTACAATTTGGCTTGAGACTATTTTTTGGGGCGTTTGTGCCATTTTCTTGTCTGAACAACGTCTGTAGTAGTACTGCACTGCTGTACTTGTACCACTGCTGCTGTCTGTATTGACTCATCAGGACGGGAGTTTTCCTTCACAAAACTCTTCCATGTTGTTACAAGATACAAACATTTACTTCATTTCTGGTGGACTTGGAAAACAACCAGCACATTGATGATATCAGGGTTGTGGTTCTCCAGACTATTTATGTCATATTGGGAGTTTGATTTATGTAAAACAGCTACTTTAGTTTACAAGCACACTTTATATTTTTAACTGTTTTCTTTGTAAGAATATACTTAAAGTACCGATTGTCGACCAGTTGTCTGAAATTGTGACTTTCTTTATGTTTTTTACCAGTTTTTTACTCTTTTAAATAAATTTCTTGAAGTGCAGGACAAATCTTTTTCTATCTGGTTATTTGCAATAAGTATAGAAAGTTATTTACAATTACTTATCTGTTTTACTCATTTCCACTGAAACCTCAAAAAAATCCAAATTGTTTTACATATTGTCACTTTTTTTTAGTAACGCAGTCAGTTACTTTCTCAGGTAACTCGTTACTTTTTTGTAGAATAATTCAGTAACTGACTCGATTATTTTTTGGAACAGGTAGTGAGTAACTATAACTAATTACTTTTTAAAGTAATGTCACCCAACACTGTTCAATTCATGAAATCATTTAAAATCTAGTAAAACTTTGACAGACAGAGTTCACAAATGTAATAAAACATCTCACATGCATTGCAGCTATTGCTGCTTTGCATTTGGTGGACATCTGTGATCATGTGGTGGGGGGGGGGGGGGGTAGAGGACCACCACCCACATTGTTGCCCCTCCAGGGATTGATATTCAACCCCAGCTGCTCCGCTGGCTCGGTAATTACACCGGAGGGCACGGAGGATTAATGAAATCAGCGTCATCCTGGCAACGGGAGGGTCAGAGGTCAGATAAGGACCAGAGGGAGCTGTTTTACAGAGTAGGAGGATTCTGAGTTGATAGTATTTCAATTAGTATGCTAATGTGTAACAATTATTCCATGATATTTTTCTAAGTTGTTACGATGACAGTTAGAAAATGACAAACCTAGAGATCAACATTAAGTTCATCTTTTTCACATTTCATTAAACTGCAAATGCTTTTTTTCCCCAACAATTTTCCGAAGTAGTGGCTGTGATTCCATTTCATGATCAAAAACCTAAATGGAAATGACAAAGAAAAAGATGTTAAGAATATGAGATCAACACTAAAACAGGTTTGATTTATCAAGTAAATGATATTCTTCATGCCTGTTAGTCGCAGATTTCTCAGATGACGCTGCAGGTCGTATGTTTTCTTCTTCTGCTGATCAGAGTTTTGTGATCCTGGTGCTCATTAAATGCTGCTTTGCTAAGGAGGACATGCTAGCATTAATCTGAACAAACACCAATTACAGTCCCTCGTTAAGCCTCCACCAAGCCACATGTAACATTCAAATTCTGAAGGTCTTTTTGAAACTCAGGTCCTGCAACAGAGGAGGAAGTAAATATAGTTACCAGGATTCATCGTGCTCATAAAGACATAAATGATCAAATACTCAGCAGACAGGTGAGTTTCTAACAGACCACTGAAGGAGTGTATAAGGTTCCTCCTCTTTTGCTAAATTGTATTATTTGGATGTAACACAAGCTTTGGCTGATGTTGGGAGGAGACGTTCCACTGGTTCTAGATCTTTATTTTGTAAAAGTTAAAGTTTGTACTCCAGCTGAGAGACAGGTTCTCTAAAGATTATTTGCATTTCTTATTGATTTTTTCTTTCAGGTTTTGGAGGACTAGAGATTCAGGGAACTGAAAAGAACAACTTAAAGGAACTTAAGGCAGCTTTACAAAATCTGACTCAGTGCTGCCGCGACAGGCGCTGTGGCTAACTGCAGCCACCAGCCAAGCCGGCACGGGAGCGCGCACAGACACTTTACAGACTGTTCGTCTTCACAGCACTGCACCGGGGAGGCTAACATACTTCACGTCAGGTCTCTCCACTCTGTTATTTGATTTGATCTCATCATTTTCATACTGTATCAGGCTCTAAACACGACCTATAATGTTTTCTCACCTGGTCACAAGGAAATGAACCATGTCAGCATCCGTTTTCACTCCCAAATGCAGCTGAAGTTCCCTCCATGAACCGAACGTATATCCAATATTTATGCGGGTGCCTGCCCGGCTTCGGTCATATTTTTTTTTTGACTCACGAGATGCCGCTGATAAAGTCTTTTTTTTCTTCGTGGTGCCACTTTTTTGGGGGGTGAGAGTAGCGCGGTTGTTCCCTCACCCCTCCCGTTAAAAAACGCAAAAGACAAATTTAGTTGTTTTTGGCGGTGAATGAGTTAAAGCTGCTATACTTAATTGGCATAACAAATTAGCTTAACATATTTTTTCATGGCCATTAAAAACATTTTAACTCTGCATGGAGAAAAATATGTTATGAAGATTAAAAGAAAACGAATAATAATAATAAAAATAATTAAGTGGTTCTCCGGTATTTGTCTAAAAACATCAACCAATCAAATGGTTCGGTCCAAAAGGAATGACTGGACAGTCTCTCCAGCCGTACGGACTTCTGCATTTATTTGGCTTCTGTGCTCCTAATAAACTGAGACATATTACTGCAGCACACCACTGCTGGGAGTGTTCGTCGCTCTACCGTGTGACAGCAGGAGAAACAGCCGCCGGCTGGTTCCACGTCAGGTTCAGGACAAAGTAACAATTAATGTTAGTTGTTTGTTGTTATATTGTTTTTACTTACCGGTGATTCCGTCATGTTACGGTACTGGAATGAACTGCAGACCGGTGTCTTACACTCTGTCGTCTTCTGGGGCTACGCGTGTTTCTAAACCTGGGGGGGCGTGGCTTAGGAATTCTACCTGATGGGAGGGGCTGAGAGTTCTGTGACTTTGTTTACATTTGTTGACGTTCTAAGTTAGGCAATTTGAAATCGGGTATATCACCTTTAACTTTAACTCTGTTTCTCTTTCCATATAAATGACGACTGACTCAAATCCATCTATGTTTGTCTCTTTCTTGTCCTCTCAGACCCCAGTAGGTCCAGGCAGAACTCATCCTGGTTCTGGTTCTGTGACGTGTGGTGAGGTTCATGGCTGGTGAAGCAAAGACTCAGATTTATATTTGTAAGAACTCAACAGAGAATTATTCACTGTTCAATTGAATATTGACTCCTGGTTCTATTTTAAATGATTCTGTTATCCTGTTTCACTCTCACCAACACAAACAGATACACAGGAACAGATTTCATCTAAATTTTGGAGCTTGAATTTATTTTAAAACCTGTTTTTAATCAAGAGGAGAACACCTTTATTTATTACGTCCATGTTGTGATTTGGGTGAAAAAATACTGAAAACCCTAAATCTGCTGTAGAACACTGCTGACTTTAGCATGTCATACCTTGTCTAAAAACTCGCATGTCCATCCTTGTGTCCTTCAGTTGCGCGTTCCTGTTGAGGGGTGGAAGTGCGTAGCTTGTCCCAATTCTCCAGAGTGGAGAATCGTGCACTTGACCCCGCCTCTTTTGCACCCTCACTCTGCACTTAGCCGAAGCCCACATTGGTGCGGAGTTCAGTTGAGTAAATCCCTATTTGTTTCACTCCTTCTATTTTTTCATCGTGATGCTCACAACACTTTTCAGCATCTTGGTTTCATCATCTAAACAAGGTTTTGTCGGCAAAGAGAATTCATCAGATTGGAAAACATGTTGTTGGGATGTAGAGCATGAATGATGCTTTAAAATAAACAGCCAGTGATTTATTGCAGTCCAAGCAGCCCTATGCAATATTAATATTGCTACTATTAATATTGATATGATACATTTTGTGCTGTTCTAACAGAGAACATGCAAACTCCACACAAAAAGGCCTGAACATGTTGCAGTGACTCCACAACTTATCTGTGTGTTTATATCTGTTGTTTCCACTCACTTCCTGTCAGATTCCTCTCTCAGTCATTCATCTCACCTTCATGTTCTCCCCATGTCTATCCTAGTCATTGTAAGTTTTTTAATTAAAAGAGTTACTTTTTTCTACATTGAGTTCCAGAAATTTGGTTTCTTTTCACCTCAACCAGCAGAATCTGACATGTCAACCAAATGTCAGTTTCTTTAAAGAGGTCATTTCATACACATTTCATGACTTTGTTGTTATTTCTTAAGTATTAACCAGTAATATGAAACATTTTAAATCTAAAAACCGTTAGGAAACACTGATTAACAGACCTTTCAATCTGTCTGCATTAAAATTCGGGTGGTTCTGGCTCCTTCTGTCAGGCTTTGTCAGCAGCTTGTTCATATTCATTATTTAAATTTGCTGGACTCTGATTGGCTAACAAACTAGCCTATGAGAGCAAGGTATACTGTTTCCTGCCCCGCTGTGCATGGTAACATCAGACGTTATGTCTTCCTGTTTGTTACGTCTCATACTAACAGCTGTTAGCTAGCATCATGCTAGGCGTTATGCTAACAGCTTTTAGCCAGCAGCATGCTAGGCGTGGTTTCAACTGCAGGAGCTGATGAATACTAACGAACAAAGGAGTTGTGATGAAACAGATACAGGTCGTTAGAACTCGGGAGAACTCGGGTTTTATCACCACCTGCGTAGTTTGAGAGATTAAAACTGAAAGAGAAGTTGTTGATCTGTTTTCACCCACTATGAAGATAAGAACACCTGTGGAGCTAAAATATTCAACAGAAACCTCAGAAAAACTGTTTTTAATGGAAGGGACTCTTTAAAAGATGAAACAGGCTCCGTCATAATAAAAGACATAATAGAAGGCAGGATTGATAGTTTTTGCTTAAATTTTGAAAACACAAGTTTTGTTTAAATACTTAATTAAATTGAAATAATAAATGTGTCAGTATAGCGTGTTCTTGCTGTTCTCACATTCCATCAGCTGATCTGATATCAGCGGAGAGTTACGCTCCAACTAAAGACTTTCTCAGAGAGGGAAGCAGTGGCAGCAGTCTGGTTAATATTCCCAGTTGGACGTCCTTTATAGATGTGATAGATGATAGAAAACACTGTATCCGACATCTGCAATTAGCTCCCATTCATCAACAGAAACTAGCCCCTCCCCTCAGAAATGGCCTTAGGAAACACAGCTTCCTGTTATAATAATTTTAGCCGTCTCTGATAATAAGTCACTGAAAAAAAATGAGCCAGTCAATGAGTCTCTGAAAGAGCAGTGACTTTGTTTACTGGAAGAAATGATGAAGTAAATATTTGTCCTAAAGGAAAAATATGTTTTTACTCTTGATCAGACCGCAAAGAAATAAAATGGAAAAGGAAATGGCAGATGAAGGTCAAGTGTTTCTGCAGTCAGACACGACTCATTTCCTTCAGTCATACATTACAACATGCAGGTGTGAACAAAACTGAGTCACAATAATGAAAACAGGTAATAATGAAAATTCAACAGATGAAAAGCAGAGAAAGTTTATGATTTGAGGTTTAACAGAATAATTTAAAAAAAAAACAATGAAACTGGAAAAGTGATGGAACCCCAAGAAAAAATTGTAAATACAGTATTTTGACCATGTTAAAAACACGTGTGTCTTCAGGTGTCTTTAAGCTTTTCATCAGCTTGTTTATAAGAACTAACAGGATGTTGTGTAGTTTAGTATCACTGTGTGCACCACCCTGAACATGGACCAGATAAAGACCAGAGAAGATGCTCCATGTTAAAGACTACAGACCATCTCCAAGCAGCTTCATGTTCCTGTAACCAGCTGATCATATTATTAAACAGTATCATGTTGATGTGACTGCAGCAGGACGACGTCCAGGACATGGACACAAGAGGACATACAACCCCAGCTGGATCAGATGGTTAAAAAGGAAACCATCCAGAACCAACAAGCTGAACTCCAAGATCCAGGTCCATCACTTCCTGATGACATCATCAGTCACATGTTTTCTTGTTTGTGGTGAGGCAGAATACTCATGCCCTGTCTATTTATTCTACACCAGATATAGTTACATGAAAAAACTCACATCAAGAATCAGTTTAATGCAGATCATTAAATAAATGATCTATACCGTGTGTCTTGAGTCTATATCATCTGGCTAGTGTAGGTTATATTGTTGAAAACTGGATTCAGCTCTTACTAAAAGTTTTCTAAAAGTCAGGTTGAAACTAAGAGTTTGTTCCAGAAGAGAAGAGTCTGATTACTGAAGGATCTTCCTTCAGGTACCACCAAGTAATCCTTCAGTCTGAGAGTAAAATGCAAACTGCAAAGCTTAAAGAGTTGACAGAACTTGGTTATAAAACACTTCAGATGTGAAAAAGTATTTCACATTTGATTCCAGATTTAAGGTGCCAGTGATAAAACAGGCATCTTGTTTTATTCTCCGTTTAATTCATTTTAATTATTGATGACTGTGTAAATCACTACTGGTTTTCATTCAGAACGTTCCAGCTTGTATTAAAACACACTCTGATAATATAGTGTATAAAATCTCACTGACTTTCAGCACAAAAAACTGATCTGCACTAAATCTAATACGTATATGATCTTTGCTTACATTTGAGCTAAATGCCAAATTATCTGGTTGCAGTTCAGTTACAAAGGGTCTTAATAATTTCTTATTTTGTTTACAATTTGTCCTCACTGTTTTGGAGTTTGTTTTTTTTTTGCAATTTAGTGATCAAAGGAAAAAACAGCAGTTAATGATTTTTATCAGGAAATCAACTTTGATAAAATACTTTTCTAATATCCTAATTCAGATTTTTTTAAATTTGACTTTCACATTATTTAAATCTTTTGCAAATCAGTGACTAAGTATTAGACAAAGAACAAAATATAACTGAGAGGGACATCATTGAAGGAGGTTGGATAAAACTGGGACATACTTGGGTTCCAGCTCCTCCTGGAATAATTCAAACATTGTGAACGTTGCTGGTTCTGCAGCAGCTTCATCAATCTCTGATCTCTGAGGAGGATCTTCTCAGTTTTTGGCTCATATTCAGGATCTCTCTGTTCCTAACCTATACTGAGGACTGCCTGTCCCTCTGAAGCCTCCAACCTGGTTACATTAACACTGCTGCTGCTGCCACTCTTCCACATCTTCATTCTGAGACTGTCTTCATCAGGTCCTTTTAGAAGGTACATGTTATACAGTGATGTCACAGACACCAGGGAAAAGTTCCCAGTTAGAAAGTCACAAAAAATGTCAAATGACTCAAAAACTCAGTTGGTTATTCCAGTTTTTTCATGTTAACTTTCCTCTGGCATGTTGAAAGGACTGAAGATTAGACAACAAGCTTCCTGGCTCGGCTTGGACCGGCTCGGTCTGGCTCTTCTTGTCAGGTCATGATTTGTGGGTCTCACAGGAGAAGAACAAGATGAAATCCTCGAGGTTAAAATCTGCAAACAATAAGTCTTATCTGTGGAATAATGGATTACTCCCATCGCAGCCCATTTGTCTGTGCTTTACACTCGCTCGTATCAATTGCTGAAGAAACTTTGCTTAACATGCAGTTCTGGATGTTGGCCAGTCACAGCAGAGCAAAGAGGGAGAAACAACTGAAGTTCATTCTAATACGTTCTTATTAGTTAACTAAGTAAAACACTCAGACGTGTTTCTTTACTGTCTTTGAGATGATGAAAACACAGATCTAATATTGTTCTATGGCTGCAGGAGATGAAGACATGTGTCCAAACTCTGACTGATATTCAGCAAAAAACTTTAAATAATCAGAATAACTTCCCAGCAGACTGTGACGTGAACTCAACTGATCTCAGACGCTGATCCTGAAATGATGGACAGAAGACAACCATCAAACCTCTTGTGTCAGCTTGGGTTCCCGTCTCTAGTCAGTTGATTTCTGATGGACTCATAACCAGTTATACAGAGAACAGAACAAAATGAAGTAGTTAAGGTCACATTAAACACCTCCAGAGTTTCTTTTTTCCAACACTTGAATGCTACAGACTGAACTCACACACCCTGCAGCACACAGTCATATTTTAAAAGCACTTTCCTTACTTTTGCTTTTTTTTAAAGTTATTGTAAAAGTTTCTGTTGGATGAGTCCACAGCATGAGGTTTGACTGTGTTGGACCACAGCATAGAACCAAACGATGGATGTTCTTGAACCCATACCAGTTGGTTGAACGTCCGTCTGTGAAAACCAACAGAGCCGCCTTCAGTTATTTGCTAAAAGAGGAATACTGTGTAATCTTTGGCATGTTTGTCCAGTGTTTTTTGCCCGCCAAAGTATTCATCACATCCGTGTGCCACCAATTAAAAGTTTACCCAGCAAAAGCACCAACTTTCACTCAGAACTTGCACAAGTCTGGAGGACTGTATTTTTAGCATCTTTTATATAGACATCTAATCCATCGGCTTCTTCCTGGACCAGCAATTTGCTTCATGTTCAGCCATTGTCAAGCTAATTGGACCTCTAGAGGAATAATTAGATGATTCGATTAAAGCGACAAGGCTATTTGGCTTCACTAAAAAATATCAAGTTTTTTCCTTTGTATTTCAGATCATGGTTGTTGTCGCCATAGGAGATACCATCTATACACTTCACACTTAATGAAAGCTTGTCTACCTTTGGCTTCCAAACTCTTCACATGGTCTTTTTTGGAGCAGATCATTCTGTTCCTCTGTTACATTTACCTCTCATGTTAACAGAGTCTGGAAATTTGATATTTGTACAATAATTTAGACTCTTTTTTTTTAAAACATCCTCATTGGAAACATAGTAGCAGCTCAGACAGTTAACTAATAAGTTAAAGCATTTAGTTTCTATTGGGTTAGCAAGTTAATTAGGATTTATCTTGACAAACTATCTGGGTGCACTGAAGACTACAGTGTGCACGTTATAGGCTTCAGCGTACGCTGACATTGCACTTGTTCACTGAGCACCAAGAAATCCAAGAACATCCCGTTAAACAGCAAAATATTGAGAATATATTTTTTTCAGAAACAGTTTCAGAGAAAGATTGTTTTTTACTATAGAAACAACGTTATTGAAAAATGACCAAACAGTAGTTAGTGGATGGAACGGAGTTGGCCACTTAGAGATGCAGCCAAAATTTTAGAAATGTGGAACAAGTTATTCAACTGAAGGTCAAACCACCAGGACAAAAAACTTTCAAAATAAAACACTAATAATAATCCAAAGAGTAAATAATCTGTGTTTAACTGGGCATTTGACTAGAAATTAGAAGTTGTATTTTATGGCTTTAAAGCTCAATCATGGCTGAAACAGAAGATTAGCATTGGACGCTAACTGCTAAAGTCCATAAAATCTTGAAACTGATGTCAAACCTTTTGTGTTTTACTGCTGCAGATCCCAGACATCCCAAATCTGTGATAAATCTGTGGAAAATTACAGCCATAAAAACACTGTGGAATCACATGATTCAGTCATGATGCTTTGCTTTAGCAGGAGCTGCAAACTCCAGGTCACTATCCTGCATATTTTAGTTGTTTCCCTGTTTCTACACACCTGATTCAAATCCTCTACATTTCAGCAAGTCCTGCAGACGCCTGTTAACGATCCGGTCATTTGAATCAGGTGTGTAGGAACCTGCAGGATCGCAGCCCTCCAGGCCTGGAGTTTGAGATCTGGGCCTCATGGAGATAAACTACCTGCTTTCAAGGCGGTCATGGGACTGGACATGGATATGGAGGACAGAACTAGCAACCCTCAAGCTAATAATCAAGTGGTCTTCTTCTAAGCCACAGTCACTATAATATGAGCCAAATGATCTTATGCCATTTAAGCCTACTACATTATGCCTCCTTATTATTTTACAGAAATAAATATATATATATTACAAACAGACCCTCCTTTAAAAAACAGCAACTCTTCATAAAATCAGAGACACAACTATAAACAAAAAGTGCCTGACAGCAGATTAACTCTCTTTCAGTAACACAGTGAGCAACAAAAAACAAACAAACAAAAAATGCTTCCATATAATGAATAATAAAATTGAAGTTCACCTAAAAAACATTTTACTGTCAGTCACATTCTGCTACAAACATCAGTCTCACTGTTATCAGAAAAACTGCCATGACAGTAAAATCACCAATAAAAACAAAGACTGAAACAATCAGAAGGAATCTAAAGACTCATCCCAACATATTCTCAGTGCAACATATTGTGCAACATCTTTGGGTAAAACTTTACCATTACCTTTAGTAGACAACCCTGTCTGACTGTAAACAGAACATCTCATGAATCAGTGGTACTGGTGTGACGTACTGGACATATTGATACTCTCAGAAGGTCAGTATACCTACAACCAATTGACTTTTGGAGACAACCCATTAAAGATAACTGCAACAGCTAATTAACATCATAGAGTGGACGGATTGAGGTTGTGGACAGAATATGATCTGGGTGCTCATAGTTAATAACCCAAAATGCTTTGTTACTGTGGTTACGATGCACATCCATTGACGCCACGCATGCCACACATTTCTATCCATCAAGTCTATTTGTCTGCTTCAATTTTTCTTGTTCTTTATTTTACTCTAGCATATATTTTTACATATTTCAGATACCTTGAGGCATCCTTACATAATTATCTCTTGTAAATATACATGTATTAATAGAAACATTAGAAGCTTATGTGAACGTAAATCTCAAAATGATCTTCAGACTTAAATAAAAACAGAGCCTTATGTGTTTCAAGCAGATGGAAGAGGAACAAATTTACCATCTGTACTCTGCATGTTCCCTGACAATGAATGATGAAACTCTCTGCACTGATTTATTTAGCACAAAACGTTTATTTATTGCAAGAAACATATGTCCCTCGGTTCAGTGTGGATTTAAAGTAGATCCTGCAGCTCCTGGAAGCTGTCCTCCAGGGACCAGCTGCCCCACTGCCTTCCTTTGGCAGCCATGATGGATTGTGTAAGAGGACCAGGATACATTTCCCAGAAGGCTGAACATCTCATGGCAGGTTAAACAGCATTCAGTGGGGAGCTGCTTCAAAGACACTTGATTTGAAACCTGAGACAGTTACAAGAGCTGCATATATAAGGTGGACAAAGCCATAATGTTGACACCCACTGGTTTGTCATTAAGTTTCCAGTTTATCCTTTGACCAGATAAGTTTCTTTTAATGATGCTGGAAACAAACCATATTTGAACATAAATCTGTTCATGTTACGTTACATGTTTTGGTAAAAGTTCGATCCAAAAAGCTAAAAGGCAAATGGACGTATTTCTTTTTTCTTGAAGACATTTGAAAGGTTTCTTCAGTTCTGATCCTGGTTTAGCAGTTCCAGGTTTATAAGTTGTTGTGGCCACCTGAGAGTCTTACCTGTGACTTGTTAATGTGAGGTGTTATAATAGGTTTGACAGCTGAGATTAAAACTTCAAAAGGATACAGTAATAGTGAGTGTCATGATCGTAATAAGGGCAGACCCAAGACCTGAAACCCAGACAACAGCATGCTATAAAAAAAAAAAGGTGTTTATTTACAGAAGTGAGAATTATATACAAAGACAATGAGGTCGTGAGAATTGTCAGAGCAATCTACAACAGAACGAGAGGCGGATTAGTTCCAGGACAATGAACCGGGGATATTGTCAAACTGAGGAGAGGGCTTACGTGATCCAGATTACAGTAAAGTACAGGTGGGGAGGTGTAGAGCCTGAGTGAGCCAAACCAAGGAGCAAGTAGGAGCGGTAGGTCCAGGGGAAGACAAGTGAGACTGAGAGCAGGCAGGGCTAGAGAGCGGCGTGATGATGGGTAGATGTCAAGAGGTTCCATCAGTAATCCAAACTTGAAGATCAGTGACGTGGTGGCAAATCCAGTGAAGCATAAACCTTCAGGCAGAAGAAAGAAACATCAGCGAAACACAGAAACTATAATGAGAACTTTCAATACTTAGCATGAGTCAAAACATGAGGCCAAAGTCACAGAGAAGGTTCAACGGTCTGGCGTCAAATAATTGCTGAGCCTTGATATTTGAACAGTGCACATGATTGAGTTGATGAACGTCAGGAGTGTCTGCTGGCAAACGCGGTCCAGACTAATCAGCTTGATGCCTGCACCTGGAGACCTGCAGCAGAACAGACAGGAGAAAAAAAGAGGGAAGGGAAGAGAGAAGCTGGGAGAAACTTAAAGAGTCCCTTCCATTAAAAACAGTGTTTCTGAGGTTTGTGTTGAATATTTTAGCTCCACAGGTGTTCTTACCTTCATAGTGGGTGAAAACAGGTCAACAACTTCTCTTTCAGTTTTAATCTCTCAAACTACGCAGGTGGTGATAAAACCAGAGTTCTCCTGAGTTCTAACGGCCTGTATCTGTTACATCACAACTCCTTTGTTTGTTAGTATTCATCAGCTCCTGCAGTTGAAACCACACCTAGCATGCTGCTGGCTAAAAGCTGTTAGCATAACGCCTAGCATGCTGCTGGCTAAAAGCTGTTAGCATAAGATGTAACAAACAGGAAGAGACTCAGTGCGCTGTTGCCATGCGCAGCGGGGCAGGAAACAGTATAGCTTGCTCTCATAGGCTAGTTTGTTAGCCAATCGGAGTCCAGCAAAATTGAATAATGAATATTAATGAGTTGCAGCCTGAAGCCTGACGAATCTTCACGCAGATAGATTGAAAGGTCTGTTAATCAGTGTTTCTTAATGATTTTTTGCCAGACACAGGTGACCTCCTTCAACCAGACGCGCCAGACACAGGTGCGTAAACGCAGTCTAGTTCCACACACCGATCCGCGATGATGTGTGTGAGAACACCAGCGGAGGTTTACGGTCAAGTAACTAGTGAGAAACAGCGAGAATTAGTGAGATGCATGTATGATACCTTCAGATGTTTTGTGTGTATATCCGTCGGAGCTGTGCATATAAGCGTATGGATTCTCTATGACGCAGGTACGAGCCCAGCTGTTTTGTGCATATAAACGTTGTGCATATAACCGTCAACCACTGTACTTCAGAAATAACCACAAAATCATGAAATGTGTGTGAAATGGCCTCTTTAAGGAAAACATGTTCTGCATTTTTTTGGCAGTTGTGAAAATTTTTTATTAAACAAGCATAACCATCAGTGTAATAAAAAGTACAAGTATAATGCTCAGAGCTACCAAATTTGATGAAGACACAAAATAATAATACTGCAAATATTTTTCTTATATTATAATTAAAAAAATGGAAAGCCTTTACTAAATCAACACTTTGATTATCTCCTGTGTGATTGTGTAACGTCGAGGTATGTAGGTCGGACCAAGTGGTCTGGTTTAATTAGAGCTGACAGAATGGAAATGTGCTTATAAAGGAACTGGCAGAAGATATGAGTCAGAACCAACAGCTGTTAATACTCACATGTAGGGAAAACACTGTAATAAGCCATGATGACATTTAACTCTATCTGAGCAGTTTGGTCTGAAAGGTTTCTTCAGCTTATTGTCTTATCATCTGCAGATCTACTCCATGCTGTTAAAATAATTTAACTCAGTTCAATGACATAACGTTTGACAGGGTCACAGCTCGAAGTTCAGTTCATAAGAACATCAACAAATTCCCTTTAATGCAGGACAGTTTAAAACATTCATGAATAATGATAAAATTTGCATCCACTCTTTCACGCGCAGTGGTCATTACTCTGTTTCCTCTGTGTGCTCCAGTGTGTCCCACTGGTAGCATGCCTGTATCCTGACATGATAATCTCCATATGTTCTAATCACGTCGTTCTCCAGAGATAATGTACAAAAACTGTTTAAAAAGTATCCATTAAAAAACATGAAGTTAAAAAACATTTGTAATTTTTATGCCTACAGACAAAAATACTCATGACATCATCAGATTTTCTCCCAATTCATGTAAAAATGGCTTCCCTGGTGCAGTTTGCTCACATCAAAATGAGTTTTTTGTATGTAAATAGATGAAAACATGCCTCCACTTGCTCTCCTTCAAAGAACCATCAGCATCTTATTTAAAACCTGATTGTTCCAGAGTTCAGACTGAAATGAAAGCATTTAGTTTTTTTTATTTCTCTGCTTGGAACATTTTACATTCTGAGCTGAAAATGACTGATCTCATCCCACAACTCCTGTGTGTTTAACTGTGTTTGGGATCCCATGGACTGCACTATGCAAACTATGAATTATTGATAAGTCATTGCTGGCATCAACTGTAATTTCTCTCTGTGTTTGTAACTTACATGTGACTTGTGTTGCTGAGTCCTTGTGCAGGTCGTCTTTACAAAACTTTACCTGCTTAAATCAAGATTAACTACAGTTTTTAAATAACAAATGACTATATTAATAACCAGTTGTGTAAAAAGCATCTGATTTAAAGATCTGCACTGTCTCAGACTTGCATTTAGCATTAAATATTTATATCTCCTAGAGATCTGTTTGTCTTAGGATGTGAAAAAGAGGAAAAAAGTGACGTGAACTGCTGTCAGGAAGCGTGTAAATCATCCTCTCCTTTAATGATGAGCATCGGACATTGTTGCATTTACAAATAACTTTTAAACATGCATCAAGTTGAATTTTAGGCTGTATCTCCTGGATCTTCTTCCATGGAGCTCCTTATGGTTCAATGTGTGACTGATGGTGTGTTACAGCCCTGTTAGTTGGAATGTTTTATAATTCTGATTGTTGTTGAGCTGCTTAAAGAATTGATCCTGCTGGTTGGAGTGTGGCAGTTGTGCTGACTGGCTGCACCTGGACCTCCGTAATCCCCCCCCACCCCCCCATTTCGTTTGCCTCCAAGGTCAGTCACATTTTCTTAGGTTGCATATTGGTTATGTTAACATTCTACATTTTTGTTGGTTTTATCTGATATATATTTACTTCATGATTAAATATTTTAGACTGTTATTTTGTCTTGTGTCATGTTTTTGTCCTAACCCATGAACCAGCTTGTGACCGGCGTGAGAACATGACATACCTTGATCCTGGAGTTCTCTCTCTGCTCGACCCGTCTGATCCACCTGGAGCTGCATGTTCTCTTGTCTTCATTCTGGCAGGTTGACTTCAGTCCTACAAACTTTATACTTTTTAAACCTTAAATGCACAACAAATGCACACCTGTCCAAAAGCACAACGTATAGGTAAAACAAAATAAAACCAAAGTATATGTGACTCACCATGTTATTTCATACTGGCTAAGGGTTGCTTTACATTTTAAAATCAATTTATTTTTTGATAAAATATTACAAATATTCTTTAAATATCTTGATTTTTAGTATCTCAGATCATTATTTATGCTTTTGTGTTCAAATTTTATTCTGGAAAAATATTTGTATTAGTTCTCAAATTGAATCAAAATACACTCAATTATCCATGTGTAGTTTAAAACAAAAGACTATAATAATAATAATAATAATAAACTTTTTTTATACAGCACCTTTCACAGATAAAAATCACAAAGTGCTTCACAATTAATTCAATAAAACAGCATAAACAGTAAAAAGATAAAAAGAATAATAATTACACCAAAAGCCCAAATAAAAGTGTCTTCAGCTGCTTTTTAAAAGAATCAACAGTGTCAACCTCACGAAGGGGCAAAGGTAGGGCATTCCACAGATTTGGAGCCACGGCCTGAAAGGATCCATCTCCTCTGGTTTTAAAACGAGTTTTTGGAACCATGAGGAGGTTCTGGTCTGAAGATCGGAGCGAGCGACCAGATATGTACGAGTGAAGGAGATCACAAATATATTTTGGAGCCTACCCATGCACGGCTCTGAAGGTCAAAACGAGAATTTTAAAATCAATTCGAAATTTAATGGGAAGCCAGTGCAGAGAAGACAACACTATATATATATATACTGTATATATATATATATATATATATATACAGTATATATATATATATATATATAGTATATGTATGTACAGTGGGGCAAAAAAGTATTTAGTCAGCCACCAATTGTGTAAGTTCTCCCACTTAAAAAGATCAGAGAGGCCTGTAATTTTCATCATAGGTATACCTCAACTATGAGAGACAAAATGAGGAAAAAAAATCCAGAAAATCACATTGTCTGATTTTTAAAGAATTTATTTGCAAATTATGGTGGAAAATAAGTATTTGGTCACCTACAAACAAGTAAGATTTCTGGCTTTCACAGACCTGTAACTTCTTTAAGAGGCTCCTCGGTCCTCCACTCGTTACCTGTATTAATGGCACCTGTGTGAACTCGTTATCAGTATAAAAGACACCTGTCCACAACCTCAAACAGTCACGCTCCAAACTCCACTATGGCCAAGACCAAAGAGCTGTCAAAGGACACCAGAAACAAAATTGTAGACCTTCACCAGGCTGGGAAGACTGAATCTGCAATAGGTAAGCAGCTTGGTGTGAAGAAATCAACTGTGGGAGCAATTATTAGAAAATGGAAGACATACAAGACCACTGATAATCTCCCTCGATCTGGGGCTCCACGCAAGATCTCACCCCGTGGGGTCAAAATGATCACAAGAACGGTGAGCAAAAATCCCAGAACCACACGGAGGGACCTAGTGAATGACCTGCAGAGAGCTGGGACCAAAGTAACAAAGGCTACCATCAGTAACACACTACGCCGCCAGGGACTCAAATCCTGCAGTGCCAGACGTGTCCCCCTGCTGAAGCCAGGACACGTCCAGGCCCGTCTGCGGTTTGCTAGAGAGCATTTGGATGATCCAGAAGAGGATTGGGAGAACATCATATGGTCAGATGAAACCAAAATAGAACTTTTTGGTAGAAACTCAACTTGTCGTGTTTGGAGGGGAAAGAATGCTGAGTTGGATCCAAAGAACACCATACCTACTGTAAAGCATGGGGGTGGAAACATCATGCTTTGGGGCTGTTTTTCTGCAAGGGCACCAGGACGACTGATCCGTGTAAAGGAAAGAATGAATGGGGCCATGTATCGTAAGATTTTGAGTGAAAACCTCCTTCCATCAGCAAGGGCATTGAAAATGAGACGTGGCTGGGTCTTTCAGCATGACAATGATCCCAAACACACCGCCCGGGCAACGAAGGAGTGGCTTCGTAAGAAGCATTTCAAGGTCCTGGAGTGGCCTAGCCAGTCTCCAGATCTCAACCCCATAGAAAATCTCTGGAGGGAGTTGAAAGTCCGTGTTGCCCAGCGTCAGCCCCAAAACATCACTGCTCTAGAGGAGATCTGCATGGAGGAATGGGCCAAAATACCAGCAACAGTGTGTGAAAACCTTGTGAAGACTTACAGAAAACGTTTGACCTCTGTCATTGCCAACAAAGGCTATATAACAAAGTATTGAGATTAACTTTTGTTATTGACCAAATACTTATTTTCCACCATAATTTGCAAATAAATTCTTTAAAAATCAGACAATGTGATTTTCTGGATTTTTTTTCCTCATTTTGTCTCTCATAGTTGAGGTATACCTATGATGAAAATTACAGGCCTCTCTGATCTTTTTAAGTGGGAGAACTTACACAATTGGTGGCTGACTAAATACTTTTTTGCCCCACTGTATGTATATTATTTACTTATTCTTTCTCAAATACTTATCTTAGCAGTGAGTATAATCAAACACTTGTGCATTTAAAGGTGCAATATGGAACATTTTCAGAAACAACATAATAACTCTATGGTGTGTTGCAGTATTTCCTTTAACAATTATATTAGAAGTAAAATATAATAAAATGTTTATTTTGACGGCACGCTGGCATTTTTATACTTCTACCAGCCATTAGCTGGCAGAGCAGCGGTGTTGTGTGGCTGAGCTGCGTGTGGGCGGGTTAAAGTTGTTTAGAGATGGACTAGTAGCAGCAGAATGCAGTTGGTTTAGATTTCTTAACGCACCTTTTAACATCAACTTTATTGTGTTACATTATTTATTGTAAAAGATGCATACATCTACAACTGATTAATGTTTGTCATATTAAATGATAATAATACAGATTTATGTTGCATTTGTATATGTTTGAACTATTTCTAAGTTAACCTTATTGGATTGATTATTATGTCCATGTTTATGGGTAATAAACTGAAGTCTATTGACGTCTGTGTCTTCAGAGCATCTCCAGCAGTCCACAGAAAGTGGCCCCGTGGTCCCTTGTGGTCTAGATGAACTGAGTATTTGGACAGATTCCAGACATTTCCAGCCATTTAGCATGTTAACAGATTTTTTTACTGCTTCAATTAAAACCAACCATAAAGGACTTTTCCTCCCGCTGACCCTCATTTCATTATACAGGTAATAAAACAGGGCAGATTTCTGATGATTTCTGCCTCAGTGTATAAAAGTGAGCTTCTTCCATTCAGAACGTTTACATGCAGCCAGCGAAATTCGAATTGTTGCCGTAGTCCGACTGAAATCGGACTTCTGAAACGCATGTAAACGGCTTAGTCGGACTGAAATTGAATCAAACTGGACTTTGAATAGTCCGACTAACCAACCCAGATAATATGATTCAAAATCAAATTTCTCTGCATGTAAATACTCCAGCTGCTAGTTGAGCTATCTGGCCCGCCCCTTCAGGAAATGACGTCGGCGGCAGGGCCGCAATTAACAGCCAAACAGTAAACGAAGAAGAAGACGAAGATGGTGGCTAACTCAAGCATAAGAGGAAAATCAGTACATTTTATATTTTTTACTAACGAAACTGTTTCTTTGTTTGACGTGAACTGGAAGAACGCCCCTGCGAAGGGTCGCATGGAGCCACCTACCGTAGCGGCGGTGAGCGCACTTCTTTCAGTAAATTTTCAAAGTGACATGTAAACTGGGACACGGCTCTCGCCAGGGGGCCAATCCTCAGTCTGACTTCTGCCAAAAGATCAAAGGTGAGCATGTAAAGGTACTGACTGAAGAAGAGAAGTAGGCCAGAATCTAAAGTGAATAAATATAAGAAGATAATGTCAGAGAAATGAGGCCTCAGAGAGAGCAGTCTGCACAGGGCCAAGAATTTTTAGTTCATCTGATGTTTAATTTGTTAATTCAGCAAAAAATGTGCTAAACCATGAGTCTGATGCAGAGACAGCCGAGTGTGTAACACATGCCAGGATGAGGTCTGATGTATATAAGGTTTTACATGCAAAATGAGTTTAGATTTAAATGTGTTTAAATGTGCATCTGAAGTAAAGCACTCAATATTTCATATTTCCTTTTGGAGCACAATGTCATTAGCTTATATATAAATCTACACACTGAAACTACAACTTCATTGAATCAGATTCTCATGAGATCATTTTACAGTAAATCATTAATCATTGTATTGCAGACACGTTCAGGTTTTCAGGTTTGTTAAGCCTGTCAGATGTACATACAGTTTGTCACTTTGGTGTGTTTCTCATAACAGTTAGTACAACCTCCACCACATGTAGATGTTTGGGTGCAACCTAGAGGCAGTTTCATGTTCATTTCATCCAGTTGTTGATGCTTTTAGACATGAAATGATTGAATATGTACAAAAATCTGCAAAATGATCACTTTTGACCTGTTTAACTTGTCCAGGCTGAATAGTTATTGTTCATATAATCTTTACTTCATTGATTGTGTTATTGCTGTTGAACATGTTGTCAAACATGTTGTACATCATTTTAAGAATATTTTAATTGTGTTTCCATGAAAATGTCTATAAATAACTTTTCTCAGGTGAATCTTATCGTACACTGATGAAAAGATGAGAGTGAATTCTTCTTCTTCTTCTTCTTCACTGTTGAATCACATGAACCCAAACTTTACAAGTATATACAGTAAACCAGGAGATAGGACTGGCCTGAGGTACATACTGTATCTACAGAACTACATGGAAGGTCAGTCTCATGGAAGAGGGTGAGGATACCTTGAGGAAGGGGACCAAACCAGGGAGGAAGAAGAAGCCAACTACATAGAAAGATTTCTGATGATATCAGAGCAACATCATGTGATGGAATGGATGATATGCTGTAGTTGACCCTGATGCTGCAGTGAACCAGATGATGATGGAGGAGGTGAGGATGGACTCGATGATGGTGTAGAAATGCACTATAAACGATGTCTTCAGATTCAACTTCCTCAGTTGTTGCATGAAGTACTGTACATCCTCTGGTGTGCTTTTATGGTGAGGGACCTTATGTTCATCTCCCACTTGAGGTCCCGAGAGATGACGGTACCCAGGAAGTGGTAGGACTCCACTGTGTCCACTGGGGACTCTCTAAGGGTGATGGAAACAGGGGTGGTGAGTTCTTCCTAAAGCCCACAACTATCTCCACTGTCTTAGCTGCATTGAGCTCCAGGTTGTTGAGCTAACACCAGGAAATCAGACACACCTGTAGGCGGACTCATCATCCTCAGAGATGAGACCAATGAGGGGGGTGTCATCTGCAAACTTCAGGAGCTTGACACACTGATGACTGGAGGTACCTGCAGTCAGGTTTACTGAGCCAAAGGAAGTTTATATTTGATGTAAGTGTTTGGGTTTTTTTCCCAGTTGCATGATGCTGTGAACAGTTGCAAACATGCAGTATAGAATAAAGTGCATATTCAGTATCTTGATTTTATTTAATTCTAGTTTTCAAAATGCTTTGCAGGGCATATAATGCTGTCTTGATATTAGGAAGAACTTCCAGAGTCATCTGTCACAATGAAAACATGTTCAAACTATTTGACTTTTGACTCAAAGTTATTGGTGTTACAGTTCTTTTCAATCACTTTGCTACAATTTTCACAACCTTGTTGTCGTTTTTCTCAACTCTAGACACAAAACTCACAGCTAATGATCAATATGCACATTTTTTCAAAACTCTAACTCTTTTTTCAATTGCTTGGATACAACACACATAAAACTTAGATCATGTGTTCATTCAACAACAATCACCTGTTCAATTTGATTCAACTTAACATCAAAGTACTGTTTCAAAATACAATTCACTCGTTACATTTCAAATGAGTTTCCATTCATTTGCTTTCAATTATCTAATTATCAATTGATACAACTGCTCAAAATGATAAATAGCTGTTACAATATTTTCAGTGCTGTATGGATACAGACAAACAATCAAACTATATGTTACTGTAATTTACTGTCTAATTCTACCAACTTGTTACTGATGATTGGGTGAACATTGTAGAATGAGTATATAAATCTAATTGTAAGAGCATGATGATATGGAGCCAGCAGGTGATCCAGGTTACAGTGAAGGTCAAGCAGTGGTGGGACAAGGACGAGGACGTGTTGGTCTTTTGTTTCTTACAGTGTAAACATGCTGAGGAACACAACAGTTGATGTTTTACAGTGTTGTCTTTTCTATTTACAATTACTATAATTATTTTTGCTTTGATTCATATCATTGCACTGTGATGTTTTGCATCAGTATATTACAAAACTTATTTATTGATTCCACTGTGTATTCTCTTTACTACTGCAGTACTTTTACAGAGATGTGTTTACTGTACATGTAGTACTATAAAGGTGGTTTTGTTCAAGGTAAAGTTGTAAGCTTGTATTTGTGTTTCAATCTTTTTGTTTTTACTTTTTTGTTTTGGCATCAAAGTAAGAATTTATTTGTGCAGAGAAACATTTTTCTACTGTCATTGTGCATATGATAATAAGGACTTTGAATTTTTGAATAATGAAATCTGTATCAACTATTTTGTTGTACAATATTTAATGATTGTACAAACAATGACTTAGTGAAACTATGGGTTGCTTGTGTGTAGGTGATCTAGAGTTTCATTTCAATGGTATTTCACAGTAAATTTATTTTTTAGAACCAATATTTATGCAAGTGCAAGATGTGAGAGCACAATGCAATGTTTAGAACACTGGATACACCAGAACACTGTTATAAGTGAAGACCGTTTTGAGTCTTGTGTCTAGAGTTGTGAAAAATGACATCAAGGTTGTGAAAATTGTTGCAAAGTGATTGAAAAAACTGTATAACTTGTCATTTTGTCGACACTGACACTTTCATTAACATAAATACCTGCCTTTTGAAGAAAAATTATCCATTTTGATTGAGTGACTTGCTTTTGAAGCCTGAACAAACCACTTTGAGAAAATGACTGGCTTTTGCTGGTTATCCACCATGTTTTGCAGTTTGCACTAATTGTTTTGAGAAATGCCTTAGCAGTGTTGCAAAGTTTAATTCTGTTGTGAGAAATGCACCAAAGCAACTGAGAAAAACTGTAAAGAAAAAACCTGCAGTGGTCACTGTTTGTTTTCAATCACTTTGCTACAATTTTCACAACCTTTATGTCATTTTTCACAACTCTAGACAAAAAACGCACAACCAATGATCAATATGTACATTTTTTCTCAATTGCTTGGATACAATACACATAAAACTTTAGATCATTTGTTGTAAGATTTCTTTAAAGATATGAATTCACAATGCAATGAGTTGAACACTGGAGAGCCTTCTGTTACAAGTGATGACTGTTTTGTATATAGAATTGTGAAAAATGACATCAAGGTTGTGAAAATTGTGATCAAGTGATTGAAAAAAACTGTAACTTGAAATTGACAAAAGCAGTACACATTTTCTTTACAGTTTTTCTCTGTTGCTTTGGTGCGTTTCTCACAACAGAATTGAACTTTTCACAACAGTTAGTACAACCTCCACCACATGTAGATGTTTGGGTGCAACCTAGAGGCAGTTTCATGTTCATCTCATCCAGTTTCATCCAGTTCCATTTCATTGATTGTGTCATTGCACACAAAATTGTTGAACATGTTGTCAAACATTTTGTACATTAATTTTTAAAATATTTTAATCGTGTTTCCATGAAAATGTCCATAAATAACTTTTCTCAGGTGAATCTTATCTTACTTATCTTGGTATTGCAGCCAATGACCTTCTCAGCAGAGTGGATGATATGCTGCAGTCGGCTCTTGTCCTTGACTGAAGCTGCTGTGGACCAGATGGTGATGGAGGAGGTGAAGATGGACTCCATGATGGAGGTGTAGAAATCCTCCATCATCTATATCAGTAGGTTGAACTTCCTCAGTTGTCGCAGGAAGTACGTCCTCTGATGCTGGAGCACCAGAGCTTTTGGTGAGGAAGCTGATGTTCATCTCCCATTTGAGGTCCAGAGAGAAGATGGTACCCAGGAAGTAGAAGGACTCCACTATGTCCATTGGGGACTCACTAAGGGTGTCCCTTAGCTTGATAGACTGATGACTGGAGGTACCTGCAGTAAGGTTTACTGAGCCAAAGGGAATTTATATTTTTGTTGTCAAAGTTTTTTTTCAGGTGCATGATGCTGTGAACAGTTGCAAATATACAGTAAAGTTTTATTTCATTCTAGTTTTCAAAATGTTTTCTTGACTTTACTTGACATTGGGAAGAACTTCCAGAGTCAAAATGAAAACATGTTCACACCATCTGACTTTTGACTCAAAGAGGCTGATGTTGTAACTTGTCATTCTGACGGCACCGACACTTTCATGGACATAAATACTTGCTTTTAAAGCACAAATGATCCATTTTGAGAAAGTGACTTGCTTTTGCAGGTTTTCCACCATGTTCTGCAGTTTGTACCAATTGTTTTGAGAAATGCCTTAACAGTGGTGGAAAATTTAATTCTGTTGTGAGAAATGCACCAAAGCAACTGAGAAAAACTGTAAAAAAGGAAAGTGCTTTTAAATTGTAGTTCAACACAATATTTTAAAACAAACTAATGAAACTGGAGAAAAAAAGTTAAAATGATTTGAGACAGATGGAGGGATGGATGGATGGATGGATGGATGGATGGATGGATGGATGGATGGATGGATGGATGGATGGATAAATCGATGGATGGATGGGTGGATGGATGGATGGATGGATGGATGGATGGATGGATGGATGGATGGATGGATGGATGGGTGGATGGATGGATGGATGGATGGATGGGTGGATGGGTGGGTGGGTGAGTGGATAGGTAGGTAGGTAGGTAGGTACTTTCTTTGCACAAAGATTGTTCTCATCTTCTTCTGTGCAGGAGGATGAGGTAAAATTCTGTCTGAGGATGATGGGTGGATCAAGGTAAACCTCAGACCATTTCATTTCACATGTTCTTAGCAGAGGTTGGGGGTGAGTGAGAGCAATGTTCACAGATAAACTAGATTATTGCTGTTATCTCTGGGAATGAGTAGAAAACAAGTTAGAGGTGAAATCATCAACAGGTGACAGAGCAGAGTAAATCCTGAACAGTCCAGTGTCAAAGCACCATTTGATGTGAATGGTAAATGTCCTGTATTTGTATAACACTCTTCTAGTCCTTCACACGACTCAAAGCACTTTCACACTACAAGTTTTACATTTTAACCCTTACCCATTCACACAACCTGAGAGGGTAGTGGCTAACGCTCAAACAAACCCGCTACACAGATCAGGGGGCAACATGGGGTTCAGTGTCTTGCTCAAGGACACTTCGACAAGTGGTGGCGGAAGCTGGGGTCAATCCACCAACTTTCCGATTGGGAGACAACTGCTCTAACCACTGAGCCACAGCCGCCCCAAGGAGGTTTCAGAGGAACAGAAACAATTCTACAATTTAATAATAATAATCCAAAATCCAGAAGAAGGCCAGTACCTCACTGTTGATGGGGAACAAGCTGGTCAAACAGGGTTGGGCAAGTTGTCAGAAATCCAAACATATAAAATCCAAAACATTAATCCAAATGGGGGAAGGTGAGTCAGAGGTCATTGAGGCAGAAGCAAGGTTGGTAAACACTGTTTCATCTTAGTTGAACTTTACCCTTACTTTTGGGAATCTTTATTCAACTTTACAGTCACAACTTATCGGTATGTCAGGTTTCCTGGTTTCTACTGCAGTGTCACACTCTCAAAACTCCGGGCGGAACACAAAACACATGTTATTCAAATGTTATTTCCATTGCTACACACACTATGTATACTTATATAGGAGAGGAGACATGACAAAATGCACGAGGATAATTAACATGAAACAAGTTTGGCATGAAAATGGTTTCCATGAGGCAGCAAGTGAACAACACGATGCAATCAGGCAAGAAAATGGAAAGATCAGACCTGAGTCATGACATAAGGTGTGATGTATAATTAGTATGTCAGGTGTTCTCATGTTTTCCATCAGATATTCAGTCTGTTTACAGGAACAAACAGGATCTTTGGTAGTTTGGTATCACTGTGTGCACCACACTGAACATGGACCAGATAAAGACCAGAGAAGATGCTCCATGTTAAAGACTACAGACCATCTCCAAGCAGCTTCATGTTCCTGTAACCAGCTGATCAAATTATTAATGTTGAGTTGACTGTAGCAGGACAACGTCCAGGACGTGGAAACAAGACGACACACAACCCCATCAGGTGGATAAAAAAGAAACCATCCAAAACCATCAAGCTGAAATCGAAGATCCAGGTCCATCACTTCCTGATAACATCATCAGGCTCCACGACTGACAGAAAAACACTAAAAATCCAGACTGGAATTAAACCAAATGCAGGTTGACAAGCCCCACAGCTTCTGGGAGAAGCTCCACTGGACTGAAGAGACAAAACTGGAAAATTGTGGCTAGAGCTGATTGTGTAATTCCTTTTTTTTTTGTTATTTTAGAAAATATTTTAGCATCAATATGTAAAGTTTTGCATCAACATCCTAAAACCGCATTTTTACCTTTTTTTAATTCAGAATCTACCCACGATCTCTGACTGAAACAGAGTCAGTGTTGTAACAAAGGTCAATAAATTGTGTATAAAAATGAGTGAACTGGCATTTGAAAGGTGGATTCACATTGTGTTCTTCTGGTCTTATAGTTTTAGGTTCTTCAGTTATTTTGCATTTCCTCCCCCTCACCTCCTTTCACTGTATTAGAGAGTGGTTCAAGTGCAAACACGAGTGTTTGATGTTTCTCCAGGCATGTGTCTATTATCCCTACAGCTACAGCTACGTTTCAGGTCAGATATCAAAGGACTCTGTGTGTTTCTCTGAGACACGTGTCGCTTTGACAAAATTTAACATCTTGGAAATGACAATGTGTTGACAAAATTACTTTGCTTAGTTTATTCATTTATTGTTTAATTTTCACAATATTCTCTTCTTTGCAGGTATCTGATGGTGTAAATTTTAGAAATGTCTCTGTTGCCTCAGTTCATCTTTTGCTAGTAAAAATGAAACAGAGTTTTCTAGCAAGAAAAGCAAACATCTTTTTTTTTTTTTAATTCAGATCTCCTGGAAAATATATTGATTTTTCTCCCAGGAAGCAGTTTCTGCATTTCACCCAGGCATGAAACAGGAAGTGCTGCAACTTCGTCCCGTTGCTCCGATGGCAGCTGATGATTGGTCGTCAGTAGCTGGAGTGGTAGCAGTTTTTCTGTTGAGGAATGATGGGTGATGGATGACGAAAATCATTCCTTTGTCAGGAGTGTGCGTCCTTGCCACCATTGTCAGGAGACCTGGACAACAGAGAAGCAGCGTTAGGTGGGAGTTTCTCACAAAACCCTGGTTTATTTGCAGAATAACCACAAAAATTCAGATCAATCAAACAAATTCATACACTACACCTGAGATAATAAAACATACTACACATTGTTCAAATTTTATAGTGCATTTAAGTATTGCTGTTATTATTACGGCTGTTATTTAACTATTTATTTATACTGTTTTTTAAAAGAGGCTTGATTTGTCAAATGCAGCAACCAAGAAACAAAAAGATTCAGAACCTCTACTGAATTATTTCATATGGAAAATAAAATGACTGGAATTTGTAAATGTTTCACTACTGTTGTATCAACAGAATGATGTAGGAAGAAAATTATCTGAATAATAATAATGATAATAATGAAAATGTGTGTAATGTAAATGATCCAGATTGTTTGAATTTGTGTAGATGCTGATATTCCTGAATTAATATTTCATTGTTTTGCTTACATGAGTCTTATTGTGGAAATTGGGACGGGCTACCTCCAGTGCAGAAGTAAGGAAGGTTAAAACATGCTACCGTTTGCCAAAGAGGGTAATCGGAGGATTGTTTTTTTATTATCTTTAATTTTCCTAGCTAGTTGGAAAGCAATCAGGTATGTTTATGGATTTTGTTAGTTGTTTAAATATTGGAGGATCTGTAAATTTATTTTTTGTTTATGTTACCAAGTTTGGCATTGGATAGCATGCTAATTGGATCAGGCATTGCTATTGGCTGAAACCTTATTTTCTTTAATCGCGACGTCATGATTCTACTGCTGCTGAATATAAAAAGAACAGTGTCTCGTCCACACCTCCGCTCAGTAGTGAATGAGTTTGAACAGGAAGTGCATACGGCCGTTATCAGAGTTCATTTTAGTGTTTGTGATTGTGTGAAAACATGTTTTTGGCACATTACTGAAGGGTTTTCTCTTCATGCTGAGATACTTTGATTTATACCTTGGACACCTCTCTGAAACATGCTTTTGTTGCAGACAATAATGTGCAGCGTTTGCACGCGCAGCCTGATGAGGCTGAGTCACAGATATTACACGAGCTAATCAAAATTTAGCTTTTGCTTTGATCAACAACAATATACTACGAAGGGACAGGTCCCATTCTAAGACTACTACAAAGGGACAGGTCCTATTCTAAGACTACTACGAAGGGACAGGTCCCATTCTAAGATGCTGAAGCTGCTGCAGTACAAACCATCAGCTTGAAAAGGTTGTGCGCGTGCGCGCAGCTGCCCCTGTTTGCAGAGCCACACGATGTAACTGGAGCTAATAGCGTTGGCTAACAGTGTACCAGTAGAGAAGAGCCTCATTCTATGCCGCCAATCCGCTGCAGGGCGAACTATCGGCTCCAAACGATACGGATCTGAGCTGCTCGTCTCACCCAAATATTCCTCCATTTCACCTATCCCTCTCTGTGTCAGTCAGAGTGACATGTCAGTCACAGCAAAGAATGCCACGCCTCCTTAGTCCGCCAGCAACTCCCATTTATCATGTTATTTTTTAAATCTCAGACTCTATCTGTGGAGGGGGGGTAAGTTTTCCTTTAACAAAGGTGAAATGTAATATGAAGTGCGTGACTTCTTGCTGCATAGTAGCGCAGTTGGTAGAGCTGTTGCCTTGTAGTGAGAAGGTCCTGGGTGTTAATCCGGTCTGGGGCTTTTCTGTTCTCCCCATGCATGAGTAGGTTTTCTATGGGGACTCCGGTTTCCTCCCACAGTTCAAAAACATGCAAGAAATTAAATTTGTTATTGGTTGAAGTCTTTCCACTCCCCATGGTGTAGGTTGGAATTATCATCTTGCAGTGGGTCCTCAATACCGGCATTAATTTTTTGCTCTTTGCCTACAAAACCCTCTTTGTATACAGATAATCAAGTGGCTCTCAATACTTTGAAAGTCTGGTTTCAGTTTGGACGGCACTTTAATTTCAAAGCTGCCTCCCCGTTGTGTCCTGTAGCTAAAAATCATATGTTCCCCCCCTCTCTCTCAGATTCATCGTTCTTGGATTGGCACGGTAAAGGTATTACACAAATAAGAAATTTATACACATCTGGGCTATTTGACAGTTTCACCAATTTATCTTTCAATTATAGTTTACCTGGTACCCATCTGTTTCGTTATTTTCAAGTTCGTAATTTTGTTTCTAAATGTTTCCCCAATTTTCCATCCATATATCCTGAACAGCCCTGGGAAAGTATGGTTTCATACAGTCCACAAAATAAAGGGTTGATATCTAAAATCTATAATTCTATCCTAACACTGAGAGACGTATCAAATGTCAAGATTAAACAATCGTGGGAGAGAGATTTGGGAATACAGATGACTGAAGAGCTCTGGGAGGAAGCCATTGATCGAGTTAGAACATCTTCTTCATGTGCTCGGCTTAGCTTGATCCAGTTCAAGGTGTTACATCGAGTCCATTTCTCTAAATCAAGACTCTCTGAGATTTATCCAGAAATTGATGATTGTTGTGATAAATGTAAGCGTTCTCCCTGTCACCTTGGCCACATGTTTTTTCTTTGTCCTGATTTATACAGCAGTTTTTGGACAAGTTACTTCACAATTATTTCCAAAGTCCTAAAAGTGACTCTGTTGCCCTCGCCGTTTATTGCCATTTTTGGGATTCCTGATTCATCTGTTGTATTGAACCCAACACAGAAAGATATCTTGGCTTTCACATCCTTAATAGCAAGGCGTACTCTACTGTTGCACTGGAAATCCACCAGATATCCCTCCATTTCACTGTGGCTAAAGGACATGATGTTTTTTATAAAACTGGAAAAAATAAAATATACAATAAGGGGTTGTACAGAAAGGTTTTACCAGAAGTGGCAATGTTTCATATCCCACTTTTTTCTGAACTGAAAGAGTTACCCAATTAATCAGGTCAGCTTGTGCCTCTTTTTTTTTATTTTTTTATTTATTTATTTATTTGTTTGTTTGTTTGTTTGTTTGTTTGTTTGTTTATTTATTTATTTATATTTTTAATTTTTACAAATATTTTATTTGTGTTTCAGTGTTATGCTTTTCACTAATATATGGCTGTTTAAGTATGTACAAATTTAGTGAGCTGGGGGGGAGAAAAAAATGTTGGTGATGTAGTTTGAAATACTTGCTGATGCAGATCAGATCATATGGTTTGTAAGTGCTTGATAACCATTTCTGGTTTTTTTATGCTCAAGTATTAAGTATTGTGCAAACTGCCTTGTCATTTCTGCAATTTATTTCAATAAAAATATTTTGAAAAAAAAAAAAAACTGTGTAGCAAATAAGATACAACACGACCACATGTAGTTGATTTATTTAACATGAAAAATTAATTGTTTTATATTTACATTGTTTTAATGCCTGTAATTTGTAATACAGCAGTACCCATAAGATTAATTTCAATATAAAACCAACACGGAATATGTTGTGTCCGCTGCCACTAGGTGGCATGTGAGTTCAATAGAAGAGAGGATTACTCTGTTAGAGCAAGAGGGGAGATAAAGAGTGTGTATCAGGAAGTGAAGTACGTTGTCTGTACCATAACTGAATGTGAGTAAATGCTTCATTAAAAAGAGAAGTTCTGCCTCTGCCTCGTTGATTTCAGTGAATACAACATTTGGCGACGATGTCTGCTGTACCCATGCCTGCACAATTTCTGCCCTGCTGTGGAGCACCGGTGATCCCTTTTGTCACTTGGCGGAAAATGTTCGAGAATTATCTACTAGCCATACATGCTACAGGCAACTCCTGGCCGGATGCCAGGAAACGCGCTCTCCTCATACACGCCCTTGGTACGGAGGGACGGTTGTTTTACACTCTTCAAGACACAGGTACTTCGTATGATGATGCAATGACGGCGTTAGACACCCACTTCCAACCGAAAATAAATACAGTCGTGGCTCGTCATCAGTTTCGCCAGAGAGTTCAGCGTGCAGATGAAACTGTTCTTCAATACATGGCTGCCCTCAGAGAACTAGCAACTACATGCGCTTATGGAACTATGGAAAACGAGATTCTTCGTGATCAGCTTGTTGAGAAGGCTTATTCGCCTGCGGTTCGAGAAAGACTTCTGCTGGAACCATCACTAACTCTGGACAATGCAATTACATTGGCAAGCCAGGTGGAACATTAACTGCATTCTTCATCAGTTTTAACTGGAGCTTCAGCAGTGCATGCGGTTGCGCAGCAGCAGAAATCACGTCGAGGAAGAGACCAAAAGCACCGCCCGGACGCCATTACTACGTCAGCGCAAGGGAAGTCTACACAGCGCACATGTTACAGATGTGGTTCTTCTGCACACCTGGCTAATGCAACCGAATGTCCAGCAGCTAAAGTGAAGTGTAACACATGTGGTAAGAAGGGACATTTTTCTAGAGTGTGCCGCTCAGCTAAGCCATTCAGAGAAGTTTTACCTGAATTAGTGGTGCTTATGACATCATCAGTTGAGACAACTTACATTCACATCCTCAAGAAAGTTCTCAACATGTCTCGTGAACATCCCCCCCCCCGCCCCGCTGGAGGTTTTTATTGCTAATATCAAGCACCCCCTCTTGACGGGGCACTGGGTGTAGGGAACCTTTTTTCTCCTCCCTCTGACCTTACGTGGTCTTATTCATCTTTTTTTTCCTAACACACAGGCTGATGCGTGCTTATGTATATGTATGTATGTATTTGTATGTATTCTCCTGTGT
>SSNP01000144.1:250936-374036 GCA_006937955.1 Pachypanchax playfairii
GTTTTAACTGGAGCTTCAGCAGTGCATGCGGTTGCGCAGCAGCAGAAATCACGTCGAGGAAGAGACCAAAAGCACCGCCCGGACGCCATTACTACGTCAGCTCAAGGGAAGTCTACACAGCGCACATGTTACAGATGTGGTTCTTCTGCACACCTGGCTAATGCAACCGAATGTCCAGCAGCTAAAGTGAAGTGTAACACATGTGGTAAGAAGGGACATTTTTCTAGAGTGTGCCGCTCAGCTAAGCCATTCAGAGAAGTTTTACCTGAATTAGTGGTGCTTATGACATCATCAGTTGAGACAACTTACATTCACATCCTCAAGAAAGTTCTCAACATGTCTCGTGAACATCCCCCCCCCCCGCCCCGCTGGAGGTTTTTATTGCATATATCAAGCGCCCCCTCTTGATGGGACACTGGGTGTAGGGAACCTTTTTTCTCCTCCCTCTGACCTCACGTGGTGTTATTCATCTTTTTTTTCCTAACACACAGGCTGATGCGTGCTTATGTATATGTATGTATGTATTTGTATGTATTCTCCTGTGTGATCTTGCTGGCCTGATCGAAGTGCGCCGGGTATACTGGCAGCCTGGAGAGTGAAGGTCAAGCTGTTCTCATGTCTCCTTGAATTTCCCTTCTGGGATAAATAAAGTACTTACTTACTTACTTACTTACTTACTTACTTACTTACTTACTTACTTACTTACTTACTTACTTACTTACTTACTTACTTTCTTTCTTTCTTTCTTTCAGCTAAGACAGCTCCTGCCCCTCTCCAGCCTATTGAATTGCCAGCCAGGCCCTGGGATAAATTAGGGTTGGACATTGTGGGACCTTTTGAAAATGCTCCTGCTTCATGTAGGTTTGCGCTAACCTTGGTAGACTACCACAGCAAGTGGCCTGAAGTGGCTTTCTCTCAGAGTGTGACTGCTGAAGCTGTTGTTACTTTCCTCCAGTCAGTCTTCAGCAGGGAAGGAGATCCGAGCTGTATAGTGACTGACAATGGTCCACAGTTCCTCTCTAGCACTTTTGCAGATTTTCTTAAAGCTGTACTTAGGAACTTTCAGTTTAGGTTTACTTTGGCGGCGCCACTGGACAAAAACGGTATTATTTTACGTGAACGAAGCCTGCATTTCCCATGAGCACCAGCGCGTAGCGTCGTAAAATCCAGATACCCCGTCCTCAGCTAAGACAGCTCCTGCCCCTCTCCAGCCTATTGAATTGCCAGCCAGGCCCTGGGATAAATTAGGGTTGGACATTGTGGGACCTTTTGAAAATGCTCCTGCTTCATGTAGGTTTGCGCTAACCTTGGTAGACTACCACAGCAAGTGGCCTGAAGTGGCTTTCTCTCAGAGTGTGACTGCTGAAGCTGTTGTTACTTTCCTCCAGTCAGTCTTCAGCAGGGAAGGAGATCCGAGCTGTATAGTGACTGACAATGGTCCACAGTTCCTCTCTAGCACTTTTGCAGATTTTCTTAAAGCTGTACTTAGGAACTTTCAGTTTAGGTTTACTTTGGCGGCGCCACTGGACAAAAACGGTATTATTTTACGTGAACGAAGCCTGCATTTCCCATGAGCACCAGCGCGTAGCGTCGTAAAATCCAGATACCCCGTCCGCCAGCAGTTGGATTGAACTACATTACATTTCGGTTTCCAGTGGCTGAGTGAATGATGGATAGCGATGAGGTAATGTATCTAATTGTAGCTAAACAGTGTTTTATGATGATGTTGATAATAAGAAACGTCTAATTTCTGTTTGGTACCGCAACACCCCCCCCCGACTCTTTAGCGACTTTCGCAGGCTATTGACGAGTTTTGAGCCTTGAAACGGATAAATAAAATGTTATTTAATGTCACAGTAAACACACGTACAGATACCGACGCGTACAGTGCCGCATTGCCTGAATATCAACCCTGCACAATTTACACGATAATATATTCTGTCAGTGAAATTAGCCCCCTCAGGGAATTTAGCCTAGCCTACTATTCATTCTCTAGTTTTTTCCCATTGTGGGCTATTGTTTACTCTGTTATAAATTTTTACTGTTATAAATACATTATTCTGATTTTATATGGAGACTTATATAGTTATTACTAAAATTACTCTGATGCTTATTGAACATCCAAAAATTTTACATTTGTAACATTTCTGTCCGTTTTCTTAGGAATGTACTGTCCCGAACACTACCTCCACTTCTTCCGAGTTTGAGCCCACACACACCAGCACCAGTGCCGGCAGAGGCAGGGGCACAAGGGGGAGAGGAAAAGGTGCAGGCAGAGGAAGAGGGAGAGGTAGAGGAAGAGGGAGAGGGAGGGGGAGAATTAGGACACCAGAGGACTTGAATCCCGACACCCAGCGGAGGGTTCAGGATCTGCATGACCGCAGAAATGCAGAGATGCAGACCAGAATCCAAACTTTGAACCACAATCAAAGGGATGAGCTCCTACAAATGGTCGTTACAAGACTTCTGGGCCTGATGTTCGACATTTTGGACATGCTGCAGGATCCCAATCGTCAGAGAGTTCCAGGTGGAGGGGACTTACATTGGTGCTCCTGCACAAACTGTAAGGACATGAACACTGCACTGACCTAGAGAGACTCTGCTGTGGGCAAACCACGAGAACTGTGTCAGGAACATGGCCCATGGAGCTTTACATTCTGGATGAGGGGGTTTTGCGATTGGCAAGGGCTGCCTGGAACGACGTCTTTGCAGTAGAAGATGAGCAAGAGCCAGGAGTTGAGCAGAGACAAAACAGGCATGCAGCCTATCGCCAGTTTGTTCTCTGGCAGCATGGCCACCTGGGTGTAGGCAACAGGGTAGTAATACCTAGTTGTTGTGTCTGGAGAATAAGGGACACTTTTCCAGACCCAAGGGGACAGTACACCGGTTTCCAGGTGCACAGACTAATATAGGATGTTACTGTGTATACTGTAAATATTTGACATTTTGTTTTGTTCAGAATTTAACTTATTTGTTCATTTGTTTGTTTTGGAAAATAAACACATTTGTGTTAAATAAGACAAACTTTTATTTATACACCTTCATTCACAGTTTTCAAGTCAAGTATTTTGTCACATTCAAATAGTTATTTTGCCACGTGCCCCTTCACAGTAAAAGGAAGTAGTGAACAAAAACAGCACCTCAAGAAAAAAAAAATTTCCAGGCACACGCAGTGTTATGCAAGAAATCTGAAAAAGTGGCATAAATGCAATGTGCATTTTAGCAATGGTGGGATATGTGTATGATTTTACTAAATGAATAGCACAGCAACGCTATTACAGTAGTAGTAAATGAATGACAATGAGTTGAAAAAAATGACTGTGAATTAAAGGGGAGTGTGATGCAAGAACATGGATAAACAGAGCAGAATAAAAAAACTATAACAGTATAAAATAAACTGAATAATCTGTGTGATAATGTTAGAAATTACTGAGAATAAAACAGAATAAGTATCACGGGCTTAGTTAGTTTGTTGACCCACATTGCAGGGACTCAGACTCAGACAGTTCTCAGGTGCAAAGGTGAAAGGTTTATTTACAAATATATATTCAGTGAGAGAATGTGCTCGGTGGTCAGGTGCGTCAGGGGGAATCTCAGCACTGTAATAGAGAGATCAGTTTGTTAAAAATCCAAACACGTAGGTTCTCGTGATAGTGCAAAGTCTGGTGAGGTTAGACTCACGGGATTGTGTTGAAGGCAGAGCTTGAAGGGAGGGCAGGTCCAGTGCGGTGCTGTGCAGGGAGTTGGTGAGTCCAGGGTCGGGTGAGGAGGCTGGAGGGAGACAGATGGGGGTTCCAGGCGATCAGACACTGGACGCGAAGAAATCCTCGGAACTCGAGGAGCAGGGTGAATAATCCTGAAGAGAGCAGGGTTAGTGCACACAGGGAAATAATCCAGAACATTTCTCAAAAATCTCAAAAAGCTCAAAAATCTCAAAAACTCAGTTACTCAGAATCACTAGGAAATAATCATAAAGATTAGGCACAAGGGAAGCTACCATTCAGGTCAACAACCAGGCGATGAATGAAGGTCTGCCTCTGGCTTAAGTAGCACCCTGCTCCTCATCAGTGCTGATCGCCACCAGGTGTTGTCAATCTGCCTCGCTCTCCAGCGTAGATCCTCACTGAAAGGAGATGACTCACCCGACACAGAAACACACAGCACACACAAACACTGAACCTGACAATAAGTGCAATAGCAGCAGACAGTGTGGGTGGGGGTTCAGGTAAAGCATGATTATGTGCATGTAGTTAGCCAGTCGGAGTGATATGTCAAGTAGGACACCAGAGGACGCGCATTTATGTAAGCAGACAGGGCAGGATCCTCATCGGTCACTTTGGGGAACACCTTCACCACGTTTCACATGTGTCCTAACTAACTCAGCTGTTGGGGGTGGTGGTACTGAAGCCAGAACCCCTAATTTCCGGGAGTCAGTTGGCCTAAGGGTCTTCCTCCTGGGAAGACCATCTCCACTTTGCAGCCTCTTCCGAAGAATGCACCTCTGCAGGTCTGGAATGTAGGAGTACTCCTTCTTTTCTTTTACGGTGTACACACTCCAGGACTTAGACTTTTTACTGTAGTATCGTCTGTAGCTGAAAGGAAACACAAATACAAGAACACTCTTGTTTAACAACTATCAGGCAAACAGGAGATTATAGTCAGGAGTTGTTGTTAGATATCTGACAACTTACATCTTGTGTCCATCTTTGTTTCGTTTTGGGGTGCGGCCATTGTGACAGTTGTAGTCTATCGCAGCAAGCAGAGTCCGCGTGCGATACACTTCTGGAGTGTAGGAGAACCGCTTCCCTGCATACATGAGTATGTGATTCTGGAAGTTTTCAAGATCCGATGTTGTCCTGTAGAGTATGAAAACCAACATATAGAAGTCAGTAGCCACGTTTATATGGAGCAGTTTCGATCTGATGTAACGCAGATCAGAATAAAAATGCGCCATGTAAACATGTCAGACAGAAGATTCAAATCCAATACAGCACCTGGAACACCGGTCAGTTGTGCATGTGTATTCGCATAAGGCAGGGCTGTCAAAATGCAGAAAGGGCTGAGTGGGTGCAGATTTTCATTCCAACCCAGCAGCAGCACACCAGACTCCACTCATCTCAGTTTAGGACTGGACTCACTTTATGAAATATGAGAATTCTGATCTGCTCCTGCTTGGTTGGACTAAAAACCTGCAGCCACACGTCCCTTTCTGGAACCAGTTTGGAATCTGTGGTATAAGGTACTGCTGAGCCCTTCACTTTACAAAAATGACCACCAAAAACAAAAGTATTAATTTACATATGCGACGAAGGTCCATAATGGAACTGCATCAACAGATGCAACTAGAGGAGAAAGAATTAGATGTCCAGGGCAGACACTAACAGTAAAGTGAAGTACGAGCGGAAAACTACAGCATGTGTTTTTTTACAATACAGGCTGTTTCTTCTTCTACAACTACCGCACTTCTGCAAAATTAGGCAAATCGGCGCACGCTCAAAGGCTTGGTACATGTACACGCACATCATGATTTGATCATTTTATTTAGTGTCCATATAAAAACATTTCAAATTTCAAATTAAAAAAAAGTTTTAGATCAGATAAGGGAAATAATGAGCATGTAAACATAGCCATTGTATTTAGACCAGAGTACAACTTAGACAGATATTGACATTTGATATAAAAGAAAAAGTAATACCAGCTTTAACATTTTCATTATGTTTCTTGTCAAACACACTGACATTTTCGTTAAAGGAAAGAGTGCACACCTGAAGTTGATGAACTTCCTCACATTCTTCAGCCATCGCTTGTCGAGGATGATTGCTACAAGAGCCCTGTGAGCTGCTGAACCTGTAATCACACATGTAATTTTAAGATGGATAAAATTACATGCAAAGCAATATAAACACCTTCTGAAAATAGATTAGAATTACCTTGTTTTATCCATGGTTTATCATGGGTATCATCACCCAGTGGCTCATGCTCACAAGATCCAGTAGCCCATGTGTGCTGGTTCCGAACATGATGTATTACAGCAAGCCATTTTATCTACAGAATCAGTAATCATGTGAAGAGAAGGAAAGTGAGATCACACAAGTTCACACAAGAAAAACAAGTTTTAGTTTACATCATAAATTTACTTCCTACAGACATACCTTGAACTGCTCTACAGAGGATGCTTGCTTAGCACAGAACCAGAAATGGTTAACGACATCTCTGATCCAGGGCAAGATTTCGGACTGGTCCCTCACTGTGCCAGCCTGAAAGAAGGATGCGCTATTGTTAGAAAGTCACCATATAAATGGTGCCGCTTTTCTGTAAGGTATGAAAATGTAGAAAATTCTTTTCACAAAATAAATCATAAATAAATAAATAAATAAATAAAGGCATTATCTAAACATCACACAATGAGAACGCAGAGAACGTTCATGTTTTTAAGAGCAGGCTCAAGACCTACCTTTTTAACCAAGCTTTTAACTAATTATTATTTATTATTACGCTTTTTAACTGATTAGCATATTTTACCAGATGTATTTTTTTTAGTTTAGCTTTTAACTGTTTTTATTAATCTGCTTTGCCTTTTTATCTTGATTCTATCTTATCATTGTTTTACACTCATTGTTTTATACTTTATACACTTTGTTTTTTTTTTTTTCCAGGGTGTTTCCTCTCCGGGACCCCTCTGTGTCGGGGGCAGTGGTCGGCTGTGGCTGCCGGGGTGCCCCCCAGGTAAGGCCTGGGTGGAGGTGGGGGTACCAGCCCTCCCTACTCTGGGCGCACGGGGTCGGTGCCTTGGCAGCTGCTGCTGATCCGCTGCTACCGATGCAGATGGCTCCCATGATGTCATTTCCTGGCTCATCTGTGCTCAGCCCGCTGTTTTTGTAGCTTTTAAGTGTGTGTGTGTGTGTGTATATGGTCGATGGGTTGGGTTGGGATGGGGGTTTTACTTTTTAAGTAAAGGGGGGGGTTGGGGGGTTGTGGGGTCATTTTAAATCTGTAAAGCACTTTGATAAACTTTGTTTGAAAAGCGCTTTATAAATAAAGTTTTGTTGTTGTTGTTGTATTCAACTTGTTGTAAGTCGCCATATAATCACAGAAGTTATGAAACTATTTCATGAAGGTTGAAAAGTTACTTAGTGTTGGTTTAAGGAAAGGGGAATATGTCACTTGCGTAGTAGTGTTTACTACCCTCAGTGCAATGGTGCAGTCGAGAGGTGGAACCGGGTGCTCAAGGAGTGCATCTTAGCCGCAGAACAGGAGAAGAGCAGCTGGAAAACTTCAGTGACTAAATTCCTGCACAACTACAGGGCAACACCTCATGCAACGACTGGAGTTTCTCCATCAGAACTACTGCACAACAGGAGGATGAGAACCAAGCTGGACATTTTTCCTGTTCAAGATAAAAGTGACAGGTGCGTGACTGTGAGAGAGTCGGTGGAAAGTAAACAGAGAAAATCCAAACAATACACTGACAAACGCCGAAGTGCCAAGGCACCAGTATTCAAAAATGGTGACGTGGTAAGAGTGAAACTGCCCGACCACGTCCACAAAGGCCACTCAAAGTTCACAGCACCCATGTCAGTCCAAAAGCAGATTGGTCCAAGCACATATGTGCTCAGTGACAACAAGAAATGGAATGCTTCCCGACTGACACGTTACTCTGCACCAACTGCAGCCCCAGTGCCAGAACCACCCCAGGCACAGCAAATGACTCATAGAAGAAGTGGCAGAATGACCAGTCCACCTGGATGGCTGGTGAATTATGAAAAGTCATAGGAAGACTGTAAAGGTCAGCTGGAATACGCTTTATTTAAGGAGATGGTAATGTTAAGTTCTGAAATGACTCACAAATGGGCTTATTTTCTGTTACAGTTAACATGTCAATTATAACAAGTCACATGCTGAGATTTAAGTTATAGTTTCTTACATTGATTGTGAGTATCGTGGTATTGTTGTATAGGTCACCAATATGTTACAAGTTAAATTTGAGTGCCTATAAGTTAAAACTGATTCTGGAGTGTTAAGAGTAGTACAGGTAATACCTTAAGTCAGAGGAGGATGTTGTGTCCGCTGCCACTAGGTGGCATGTGAGTTCAATAGAAGAGAGGATTACTCTGTTAGAACAAGAGGGGAGAAGAAGAGTGTGTATCAGGAAGTGAAGTACGTTGTCTGTACCATAACTGAATGTGAGTAAATGCCTCGTTAAAAAGAGAAGTTCTGCCTCTGCCTCGTCGATTTCAGTGAATACAACAGAATAATATATGTGTGTTCAATCATAGTCTTCTTTGAGTCTGCTCTCAAACAGTTTCAGAAGACAATTCCAGCTGGTAGCCATCCCCCTCTGAAACGTGTTATTAACTGTGTATAAATTATAATTAGTTTCTATAAATCACACATAACATTTTGACAAGGACAACTTTTTGCAATAAACTTTAATGTTTTAGTAAATGTCCTATATGCCCTAAAAACAAAAAATAAAAGACTTGCAGAACAAATAAAAAGGAACATTAACAGTGAAAAAAGCAACAATAAACTAAATGGAGTAAAAGACTAAAAAAATGCTGCTGGCCATCAGGATTTCAGCTTCCAGCCTCGTCAGTCCTTTGCACTCAAGGATGCCTGTTATGATCTGAAAAACAGTATCTATGGTGGCCAGCTCCAGGCCTTTAGAGTCACTATCCTGCATATTTTAGATGCTGCTTTAGATCCTGCTTCAACACACCTGATTCAAATCTGCAACATCTCAGCAAGTCCTGTAGAAGCCTGTGAACAAATCGTTCATCTGCAGCATGTGCGTTAAAGCAGGGGAACATCTAAAACTTGCAGGATAGTGGCTCTCAAGGCCTGGGGTTGGTCACTTTTCGACACTCCAAAGTTATATAATGACTACGTTTTCATGCAGCCAATATTTGGGTTATGATTGGGTTAAGGTCAGTATTTGGGTTTCTGAAATGTTCAGAATAATCCGTTTACATGCATAAGTAACTAACCTGATTTAAACGCGGATGTTGGGGTAGAGTCATGACATACGGACTACTTCAGGACGCAATATGCGTCATTTCTGATTCTTCTTCCTGTATGATCAAGATTCCTTGCGAATAGAGCATAAGCAGAACACACGTTTTGATGGGGTTATGCCAATACACGTTTACACGACTAAATATTCGGGTTAGAAAAGGGTTACCCCAGGGGTAAAATCAGGGTTTTTAAAAACCCGGTTATGAGGATATTCAAGTTTTTGCCAGTGTTTACATGGCCGTGCAGAACCAGGTTATTGTGAATATTCGGGTTTTAAAAGGGTTATTGGCTGCATGTAAATGCAGTCAATATTGACCACAGTCACTAGGTTAATTACTCCAATTTCACAAACCAGATAAATCTGACTTTAGCAAGTGTAACATCAAAGACGAAGTCCTCTGTATTTTTGCTTAGACTTCAGTGGATTCCTCTATTGTCCTCAGTAGGTCAAAGATCTGTTGAAATAGATGTAAATCATTAATTTAAAAATATCCTAATCAGTTACACATTTTTAAATGAGTTAATCATTTTTATTTTAAATAACTGTACAGTGCTTCAATTTTGTAATTTTATCCTTTGTGTTTGTATATTTTAACATGAACAGGAGTCTTAGTTTTTTAATATTTTTACTTGTGTGGATCTATATGCTTTATTTACCTGTCACTTTGCTGCTGTTGAAGATGAATTTCCTTACCCCGGGCTCACACTGCATCCAGATCCGGTCCGGTGCGGCCCCCGCAGGTGTTCCGTTAGATTAAAATCCCTTTTGAAGGCTCACATTAGCTCCGCGCGGTGTGGGTCCGGTTACGGCGGCCGTACGGCACTACGGAAAGAATCCGCAAAGTTCTGTTTTTTCCGGACGCCGGAGAGGATCCGCGTCTAGTTTGATGAAATCTGACGAGCTATACAGGAAGTGTGGCTTGAATATCCGGTGTTTTTTCAAAATAAACGAGTGTACAAACAATTGAACCACACACCATATGATGGCGGCGCGCACGGGTGCAGCGGCTCATAGCTCTCCAACTTGGTGCTCTTTTTTATTGTTTTTAGTACTTTTTCTTAGTTTATTTTTTTATTTATGTGACGCCGTTACATCAAACAGTCGCCAGAGCCTAATCGACCAGGGTTTCAGACTAAATTTGTCTGTTACTGGCGACTATCAGAGGACACACAACATACCGGAGGACATAGCGAGACCACCGGGGTCTCCATGGAAGGTCAGTCTGCCCAGCTAGCGCAAGAGGCGGCGGAGAGAGAGGAAGCAGAAGCGGGATTGCCGGTCGGGCTCTGATGCGAGGCTGCGTAAACAACCACACCGGCCAGCATTACCAAGCCTTTTCCTCTCGAACGCAAGATCCATTGCCCACAAAATGGACGAAATGGAGCTACAGATGGCAACAACGAGTTTTGTACGGAATTGCAGCATTATATTCATTACGGAGACGTGGCTCAACCCGCTGATCCCCGACGCTGCAGTTGAGCTCGCAGGCCGCACGCTACACCGGCATGACAGAAACAGAGACTCAGGTAAGAGCAGAGGAGGGGGGCTCTGTGTTTACGTGAACATCGAGTGGTGCTGTAACAGCAGGATCACTGACACACACTGTTCTCCCGACTTAGAGGTTCTGGCAGTCTCGTGCAGACCTTTTTACCTACCGAGAGAATTTACAGTTGTTATTGTGATTGCTGTTTACATTCCACCGCATGCTAACGTTAGCATGGCTCTCAGCCTCTTGCTCAATACCATAAACAAACAACAGCTCGCCCATCCTGACGGGGTTGTTATTGTTGCCGGTGACTTCAACCAGGCGTGCCTAAAGACTGTGCTCCCTAAGTTCTTTCAGTTTGTGAACTTTGCAACAAGAGGGGAGAATTGTTTGGACCATGTCTACTCCAACATTAGGCATGCTTACAAAGCAACACCCCTCCCCCACCTGGCCGGATCTGATCACCTTTGCATGTCCCTCACCTCCACCTACACCCCCCAGCTGAGGCAAACAAAGCCACAGTCAAAGACAATAAAAATCTGGCCTGAAGGAGCACTCTCTCAGCTGCAAGACTGTTTCTCATCAACTATATGGGACATATTCTCCAGCCACGACCTCCAGGAGTACACAGACACCGTACTCTCCTACATCAGAAACTGTGTTGACACTGTCACCGTCAACAAGAGGGTCAGGGTGTTTCCTAACCAAAAACCTTGGATGAACAGCAAAGTGCAGTCTCTCCTAAAACACAGCAACACTGCCTTCAAGTCAGGAGATGGAGCAGGAGATGGAGCAGCATATAGAGCGGCCAGGGCAGACCTGAAGAGAGGCATCAGGGAAGCCAAGGCAGCCTATAAGAGGAGGATTGAGGACCACTTCGCTGACAACAACCCAAGAAGGATGTGGCAGGGGATAAATCACATAACTAACTACAGAAGCAACAACAGGGAAACAGCTAGGACTGACATGTCACTGGCAGAGGAGCTTCACCACTTTTTTGCCCGCTTTGAGACGGCCAGGCCCTCAGCTGACACACCACTCCCACCCACCCCCAGCACAGACACACTGACACTTCAGGAGCATGAGGTGAGACGTGTGTTAAGGTCGGTGAACCCCAGGAAGGCGGCCGGCCCCGACGGAGTGCCAGGTAGGGTACTCAGAGCATGTGCTGACCAACTGAGTAGAGTTTTCACTGAAATCTTCAACCTGTCCCTGTCCTTGTCCATCGTCCCACCCTGCCTCAAAACCTCCACCATCATCCCCGTCCCTAAAAAGTCAGCAGTGGATAGCCCAAACGACTACAGGCCTGTTGCACTTTCGCCTGTAGTCATGAAGTGCTTTGAGAGACTGGTCTGTCAGCACATCAGGGCTTGTCTGCCCCCCACTCTAGATCCCCACCAGTTCGCCTACAGACCAAACCGGTCCACAGAGGACGCTATTACCATAGCGCTCCACACCGCGGCGAGTCATCTGGAGCACCAGGGTAGCTACGTGAGGATGCTCTTCCTGGACTTCAGCTCAGCTTTCAACCACATCATCCCGGAGATCCTGGTCCAGAAACTGTCCCACCTGGGTCTCTCTTTCCCCACTTGCCTGTGGGTCAAAGACTTTCTGACTGACCGCCCGCAGTCTGTCAGACTCGGCCCTCACCTGTCCAGCACCATCACACTCAGCACTGGTTCTCCACAAGGGTGTGTCTTGAGCCCCCTCCTGTTCACGCTCTATACATCCGACTGCTCCCCGACCCATCTCTCAAACACCATCATAAAGTTTGCGGATGACACCATGGTGGTCGGACTCATCTCAGGAGGGGATGAGTCTGACTACAGAGATGACGTCAACAGACTGACTGTGTGGTGCTCGGCCAACAACCTTCAGCTGAACACCACAAAAACAAAAGAACTCATCCTGGACTTCAGGAGGGGCGGAGAGGACCTGGCCCCTCTCTACATCCACGGCGACTGTGTGGAGAGGGTCCACTCCATCAGGTTCCTGGGCGTGCAGGTCTCTGATGATCTCTCCTGGTCTGCAAACACCACAGTGGTGGTGAAGAAGGCTCAGCAGCGCCTCCACTTCCTGAGAGTGCTCAGGAGAAACAACCTGGAGGAGAGGCTGCTGGTCACCTTCTACAGAGCCGCCATAGAGAGCATCCTGACATACTGCATCACAGCGTGGTACGCGGGGTGCTCAGTGGCAGACAGGAGGGCCCTGCAGAGAGTGATCAACACATCCCAGAGGATCACTGGCTGCTCTCTGCCCAGCCTGGAGGACATCGCTAACTCTCGCTACCTCAGCAGAGCTGGTAACATCGTCAAGGACTCCTCCCACCCCAGTAACTCTGTCTTCAACCTGTTACCGTCAGGAAGACGGTACAGGTCACACAAAACCAGGACCAACAGACTCAGAAATAGCTTCTTTCCAAAAGCTATCTCTGTAGTGAACAATAACAACAAAATCCGATAAAATCAGCCCATAAATTTCACACCTTACTGATCATATTGATCAACGTGCAATAAGTGTATATATTGTCATTTATTAGAACCCTTTGTTGTTTTTTTACTATACTTGATTGTTTTTGATTGTTTTGATTGTTTTTACATTTTTGCACCAAGTTAGAAGCGCTCAAATTTCGTTGTACACTGTACAAGGACAATAAAGGCTATTCTATTCTATTCTATTCTATTCTATTCTATTCTATTCTATTCTATTCTATTCTAATTGAAATGAAATGAAAAATACTTTATTTATCCCAGAAGGGAAATTCAAGGAGACATGGAGAACAGCTTGACCTTCACTCTCCAGGCTGCCAGTATACCCGGCGCATGTCGTTCAGGCCAGCCAAGATCACACAGGAGAATACATACAAATACATACATACATATACGTAAGCACGCATCAGCCTGTGTGTTAGGAAAAATAAAAAGATGAATAAGACCACGTAAGGTCAGAGGGAGGAATAAAAAGGTTCCCTACACCCAGTGCCCCATCAAGAGGGGGTGCTTGATATAAGCAATAAAAACCTCCAGCAGGGGGGGTTCACGAGACATGTTGAGAACTTTCTTGAGGATGTGAATGTAATCAGTGTAAGTGGTTGTGTGAGGAGAGTTATCAAGGACACCGTCTCTGTAACTTGACTCTTCTTTTTAGACAGCACACGCGCTAATAGGAAATGTAAACATTACATCACACCCGGTGACACAGGGTCCCGAAAGCCTGCAGCACAACACCTTTTCACACACTTGCTAAATAATGGACGTGTTCTCATTTGAAGTCCCGACAAAACGATAACCCACATGAACCTCTGTTCTCGCTGGCCGCACTCCCTATCTGGAGCAGATGTGAGTGGTAGCTTGCGGAAAAACCGCACCGAATACGGACCAAAGCCGTTCCGTAGGCAGTGTGAGCCCAGCGTTACTGACCTATGTACTGCATAAAGTATAAAACAAAGATAAAATACCTTTTACAAAAATTACACTTTCTAAGCTAACGTTAGCAGGGACTTTAGCATCATTCAGATAGAGTAACTCAGTGGACAAACGATAAACAACAACCCATGTTTCATTAGAAACGTCTAGTGCCTTTATAGAATGCATTTTTGGTGAGATACCACTTGTTTAAAGGTGGTATATGTAATATGAACAGAATAACACGGCACAAAGCCTTCAGCCATCTGGGTGCCAGGCGCGTTAACCCCTGCACGTGCGTGCTCCAATGCTGAGATCGACCAATATTTCTCACCAAACCCACTCTGATCCCCAATCCGAGCAAGACAATAAAATATCATGAGTTCAGTTCACTAATCATGCTCTCCAGCTGATCACACACTGACTCTGATAAAAGCAGCTCCTCCCTGTTTGTAGCTCAGTCATTGATTCAGTCCGTGGCAAAGAGTTCATAGTTGCAGCTCCAAAACTTCCTGCAGTCCCTCTTAAGATCCTCTCTGTCCTCCTCACACACCATCCTGCACGCCCACCTTATCCAATAAAATTAAAAAAGCAATAAAATCCTCCGTGGTGTGTCTTCCAGTCAAAGCTCCTCCACTTCATTTTTTTACACTGGTTTTAATTTATTTAAAAATGCAATTTTTTTGCACAACCAGAACAAAGTTCTTCTTTGTGTTGTTGTTAAAAAGTGAAGCTGTAAAATTCTGTTTCTTTTTTCCATGTTGAACTTTTGAAACCAGATTCTGGGGGCTAAAAATCCCGCCCACGTACAGTACAGACCAAAAGTTTGGACAAACCTTCTCATTCAAAGAGTTTTCTTGACTATGAAAATTGTAGATTCCCTCTGAAGGCATCAAAACTATAAATTAACACATGTGGAACTATATACTTAACAAAACAGTGTGAAACAACTGAAAATATGTCATATTCTAGGTTCTTAAAAGTAGTCACCTTTTGCTTTGATTACTGCTTTGCACACTCTTGGTATTCTCTTGATGAGCATCAAGAGGTAGGTTCACCTGAAATGATCTTCCAACAGTCTTGAAGAAGTTCCCAGAGATGATTAGCACTTGTTGGCCCTTGTGCCTTCACTCTGTGGTTCAGCTCACCCCAAACCATCTCAGTTGGGTTCAGGTCAGGTGACTGTGGAGGCCAGGTCATCTGGCGCAGCACCCCATCACTCTCCTACTTGGTCAAATAGCCCTTACACAGCCTGGAGGTGTGTTTGGGGTCATTGTCCTGTTGAAAAATAAATGATGGTCCAACTAAACACAAGCCAGATGGAATAGCATGCCGCTGCAAGATGCTGTGGTAGCCATGCTGGTTCAGTATGCCTTCAATTTTAAATAAATCCCCAACAGTGTCACCAGCAAAGCACCCCCACACCATCACACCTCCTCCTCCATGCTTCACGGCGGGAACCAGGCATGTAGAGTCCATCCGTTGACCTTTTCTGCATCGCACAAAGACACGGTGGTTGGAACCAAAGATCTCCAATTTGGACTCATCAGACCAAAGCACAGATTTCCACTGGTCTAATGTCCATTCCTTGTGTTCTTTAGCCCAAACAAGTCTCTTCTGCTTGTTGCCTGTCCTTAGCAGTAGTTTCCTAGCAGCTATTCTACCATGAAGGCCTGATTCACACAGTCTCTTTACAGTTGTTCTAGAGATATGTCTGCTGCTGGAACTCTGTGTGGCATTGAGCTGGTCTCTAATCTGAGCTGCTGTTAACCTGCGATTTCTGAGGCTGGTGACTCAGATGAACTTATCCTCCGCAGCAGAGGGGACTCTTGGTCTTCCTTTCCTGGGGCGGTCCTCGTGAGCCAGTTTCTTTGTAGTGCTTGATGGTTTTTGTGACGGCACTTGGGGACACTTTCAAAGTTTTCTATATTTTTTGGACTGACTGACCTTCATTTTTTAAAGTAATGATGGCCACTCGTTTTTCTTTACTTAGCTGTTTTTTTCTTGCCATAATACAAATTCTAACGGTCTATTCAGTAAGACTATCAGCTGTGTGTCCACCTGACTTCTGCATAACACAACTGATGGTCCCAACCCCATTTATAAGGCAAGAAATCCCACTAATTAAACCTGACAGGGCATACCAGAAGTAAATACCATTTCAGGTGAACCTACCTCTTGATGCTCATCAAGAGAATACCAAGAGTGTGCACAGCAGTAATCAAAGCAAAAGGTGATTACTTTTAAGAACCTAGAATATGACATATTTTCAGTTGTTTCACATTGTTTTGTTAAGTATATAATTCCACATGTGTTAATTCATAGTTTTGATGCCTTCAGTGGGAATCTACAATTTTCATAGTCATGAAAATAAAGAAAACTCTTTGAATGAGAAGGTGTCCAAACTTTTGGTCTGTACTGTAAGTAAAATTATTTTTTGAACATACAGCAGCAGGTTCATAACTAAGTGAATCAATAAGAATCAACACCAGGAACATATTATCTGGGGTGTATTTTTTTTTTACTCAGGATAGTGTCCCATTCATTTAAATGGAGGGGCAGGACTTCAGATATATACTGGAGCCAACCACCAGGGGGCGCATGGAATCAAAGGCCTTGTGTTTTCAGCATGTATAAAATACATATTGTAAATGGGTGAAATACCTTTGCAATTAAATATTATCAACGAATCCTGCACAAGTGAAATATTTGGATTGACCATTTATTTAAATAGGCTATGAAAACAATCTGCTGGGTAATACATGGATAATGTTTACATGTATAAAACCAGGGGTGTATTTCAGAAAGCAGGTTTAACAAACTCTAAATCAAAAACTGAACTCAAGGTTGACCAACTCTCAGTTATCAAACTCAGAGTTTTCAGTTTCAGAACAGCTGTTAAGCATTAGTTCAATCAACTCTGAGTCAAAGTTAACCAGACTTATACTCGTGCATGAGGATATAAGAAGCCCTCATCAGTGGAACACAGATAGCATGATTCACCATGGCAACCAGTGGACTAAAGGTTAGCGCCCCCTACTGCTTCCCAGTAGAACTGGATCTTTTAATGACTGTATGAGCAAAAAATGAGCACATTTAAAAAAGCAGCAGCAAAAGAGAGAGAGAGAGAGATTGTGTGGCAGAAAATTACTGATCTAGTCAATGTTTGAGTATTAATTAGAGGAAACAAATAAATGTTTATTCTTGAATGTACTAGTCATTCAACATTTATATTCCATATGTTCTTGAGTGCACAGGTGCAAAAAGAACATGACAGTAAGTAAAGATGAAATTTAAAAATATAGTTCAAACAGGTGAGGCATTATTTATATTTTACATTTGATTTACAAGCAGTTATGATGTTTTTAAACTCTCTTATAAAACTGCATTCAGTGGTTATATTCTACATGTCATACCTAGATTTAAATATTTAGGGAAATCCCCTAAACAATGAAAAAGCCAAATATTCCACCATTCCATCACTGCCAGTATTTAATATTGTCTATATGAAGAACTCACCTAACTGACTCTATTATAGCAACAGAAAGAAGGCTGAGGTCTGTAAAACAGGTGAACACATGAAGGGAAGATACAGAGAGGACTGTTGAACTTTACTAAAATAACTTTAGTTTTAGTTAATAATGTTGATCCAGTCCAACCTGCAGCTTCTTTCTCTTCAACAGAACATGATGGAAATGATAAGGGTCCATTAATGAGAGACGTGTGAACTGAGAATATTGTTTAAATAAATTCTAGATGATTGTAGAAAGACTCATCCAGATACTCATCAGGGTGATAAAACATCCACTCTGGGTCTGATCATCAGTGTTAGGAATATTACTTTAAAGAGGCCCTTCCATTAAAAAAAAAGCTCCACAGGTGTTCTTACCTTCATAGTGGGTGAAAACAGGTCAACAACTTCTCTTTCAGTTTTTATCTCTCAAACTACGCAGGTGGTGATAAAACCCGAGTTCTAACGGCCTGTATCTGTTACATCACAACTCCTTTGTTTGTTAGTATTCATCAGCTCCTGCAGTTGAAACCACACCTAGCATGCTGCTAGCTAAAAGCTGTTAGCATAAGACGTAGCAAACAGGAAGAGAGAATGTATGATGTTACCATGCGCAGTGGGGCAGGAAACAGTATACCGGTACCTTGTTTTCATAGGCTAGTTTGTTAGCTAATCAGAGTCCAGTAAATTCAAATAATGAATATGAAGGTACTGCTGACGAGGCCTGACCGAACCAGCTGAATTTTAATGCAGACAGATTGAAAGGTCTGTTAATCAGTGTTTCCTGACGTTTTTTAGATATAAAATGTTTCATATTACTGATTAATACTTAAGAAATAACCACAAAACCATGAATTTCGTATGAAATGACCTCTTTAAAAAAGTAATTAGTTATAGTTACTCACTTGTTCCAAAAAGTAATTTAGTTAGCAACTGAACTACTCCACAAAAAAGTAACGAGTTAACTGAGAAAGTAATGAACTGTATTACTAAAAAAAATTCCTTGTATAATGCAAATAAAACTTATTGTAATTAAACATCTAGTCTGGCAGCACCAGGAATCAAACCTACATCCTCTGAACTAAAGGTATATACTCTACCACTAGACTATAGTAACCAGCATGTTACTATGTACACCCAGCCTCCATACAACCATGTTTATATGCAATTAGTCACGTTACGTAGTTCTAATTTATAGTAACACACTGCACTTTACATTCACTAACGATAATGGTGTTGTAATGTTGGAAACTGTAATTTATTAGATTATTCTGTTACTGAAAATCCAACCATGTTGAGTAACGCCGTCACGTTAACCAGCTTCATTCCAAACGCTGCTGATCATCCTCTCTCTCTCTCTCTCTCTCCTGATGGAGATTTCTACATAATATCTGCATTTCCAAGTCAACAGGATCATCAAGAAACGGACACGCCGTGTCTGTTACTGATTTCAGACAGCAGGCTTCAACTTAAGAGAAGGAGAAACTCTGAGTTGTGTCAAACAAACCTGTTGGTGAGCAGTTTAGGTTCATGGCGTGTGTTGCCCTGGTAACCGACTCAGCGTTACACTGAACTCGCTTTGTGAAACCGAAAAACCAGAGTATCCTCATCTCAGGGTTAACTAACTTCACTAAACCTGCTTTGTGAAATACACTCCTGGAATCTGAGACCACAGATAAATAAAAACATCTGGGAGTTTCCTGAGACCAGCAGTAGAACTGTGCCATCCTCCTCAAACACCTCTGACTCTTTATCTTACCTTTACCAAAACACCAAATGATCTAAGTCACACGGACTCCAGTGATTAAAATGAGATTTCACACTGTTATTAAAACATGAAGATAAAATTACATGATTAATTAAAAACAACTATATTGTAAATAAGAGTGTTACGTTTTTGATACCCAAATACTTTGGACCAAGAGAATTTCTTTTAAAGACATTAAAGAACTTTATCTCTTTTTAAATCCCCATGTCACTCTGTGATGATGTTGCCTGATCACAAAACTGGAGGTAGTTGTGAATGCGATAGCAGAGGTTCAGTTGACCTATGACCTCTGATGCTTGGGTACCCAGCATCATCCTCACCACAATCCGGCAAAGCTGCTGAAGGCTCAGAGGATTTCCTGTCAGGAAAAAAGGACATTTTATTATCAGTTTTTCAGAAAAACATGGTACCAAGCTGCTCCTTAAAACAGCTGCTTTTTGTGATGATGACTGAGTTCAAATGCAGGAAGTTACTTTCATAAAACTGGAGGTAGGAGTAAGATGGAGAACCAGGTGATGTGTAGTCTATAGGCTTTTTTCCAAGGTTGTCACTGGCGAACACTTTGGCTCCGAATTCCACCAACAACTCGATCATGTCGACCATGTGGGCTCGAGCGGCGTGGTGCAAAGCTGTTTCATGGAACTTTACTGAGTTCACGTTGGCACCTGCACCAGATTACATGACATACTTGAATCATGCTGAAACTCTGTGCTACATTTTGTCTGGTGGTTCACTTTGTCCAGAATTGTTATGCTGGAATATATTTTTTTATCATTCATGTTTTTAACCCTTTAACAGCTCCATCATGTGAATAAACATAAACAGACCTTTAAATGTATCATCTGACTTGCCTCCACCAGCTGACAGTAACTAAAAGTCACACATCAGAGTAAAAAGGAAATAAAGAGCTGAGTGAATGACGGTCATCATCCACGTGTATTTGAAAGAGTTTCAGAGCGATTCAGAAAGTCGAGACAACACAAGGTCAAAACGTTCCACAGCAGATCAGGTGTTCCATCACGTTGTTGCTGATGAAGGCTCAGAGGAGGAAGACTGCTTATTGAAGCAGATGTTCCGCTGCCTGAGGAGGAGCAGAATGATGGTTCCTGCCGCTCAGTGCGCTGCACCGTGGTAAATGTCTGAGAAAATCCAGTGTTTCTTCTGCAGCGAGATGACAGAGCAGAGTTGTCCCGGCATCAGACGAGCCGCGTGGGGGAGGCGGAGACGAGTCATCAGGTGGTAGGAGGGTGAGTGTTGAAGGGAAGATTTGATAGCAACACAAACCGCCAGTACTCGACCAGTCGAACAACTGAACAATGTGTTCCTTTACTCAGTGCTTTGAGAACAAATCTGGAAGGTTTCTGTTCTATAAATTTAGACATTTCAATGAGTTTTAGGTGATTTACTGATATTTGATTTTTTATGGCACTACAGTGGCAAAAACAAACATGTGAAGTATGTTTGTTCAGAGGTGTGGACATGAAATGACAAACTAATTTTACATATAAATAGCAACAGATGATCCATGATGATGGTGATGTGATCAATGAAGTCATCATATACAAATAAAATCATTTTTAGAAACTTTGCATCAGTTTCATAGTTTCTCTCTTTTACACAGAACATTTGTTTCTCACTGTGTTTAAGCTGAAGCCATTTGAAATATGTTGTACAGAGATCTGAATTTGCTGAGAAACTGCATGGGTGAAGGGATTAAGGGGCTTTCGGAGAGTGTTTTTCATACTAACCAGCCTTCAGCAGTTCTTTGACACAATCCAAATGTCCCTTAGCACAGGCTGTATGAAGGGGGGGGCCAAAGTGAACATCAAAGGCTTCCAGCTTAGCACCGTTGGTTATCATCAACCGGACCACGTCAACATTACCTAACAAGAACATCAAGACTGATTAACAGAGAAATAATCTAATCGTACGTAATGACCTGAAGTATTACTGTGTAGACGTGTTACTGTGTAGGCGTGTTACTGTGTAGGCGTGTTACTGTGTAGGCGTGTTACTGTGTAGGCGTGTTACTGTGTAGGCGTGTTACTGTGTAAGTGTGTTACTGTGTAGGTCTGTGTAGGCGTGTTACTGTGTAGGCGTGTTACTGTGTAGGCGTGTTACTGTGTAGACGTGTTACTGTGTAGGCGTGTTACTGTGTAGGTCTGTGTAGACGTGTTACTGTGTAGGCGTGTTACTGTGTAGGCGTGTTACTGTGTAGGCGTGTTACGGTGTAGGCGTGTTACTGTGTAGGCGTGTTACTGTGTAGGTGTGTGTAGGTGTGTTACTGTGTAGACGTGTTACTGTGTAGGTGTGTGTAGGCGTGTTACTGTGTAGGCGTGTTCCTGTGTAGGCGTGTTACTGTGTAGACGTGTTACTGTGTGGGTCTGTGTAGGCGTGTTACTGTGTAGGTGTGTTACTGTGTAGGTGTGTGTAGACGTGTTACTGTGTAGGCGTGTTACTGTGTAGACGTGTTACTGTGTAGGCGTGTTACTGTGTAGGCGTGTTACTGTGTAGACGTGTTACTGTGTAGACGTGTTACTGTGTAGGCGTGTTACTGTGTAGGCATGTTACTGTGTAGGTGTGTTACTGTGTAGGCGTGTTACTGTGTAGGAGTGTTACTGTGTAGGTGTGTTACTGTGTAGGCGTGTTACTGTGTAGACGTGTTACTGTGTAGGCGTGTTACTGTGTAGACGTGTTACTGTGTAGGCGTGTTACTGTGTAGACGTGTTACTGTGTAGGCGTGTTACTGTGTAGGCGTGTTACTGTGTAGGCGTGTTACTGTGTAGGTCTGTGTAGGCGTGTTACTGTGTAGACGTGTTACTGTGTAGGCGTGTTACTGTGTAGGCGTGTTACTGTGTAGGCGTGTTACTGTGTAGGTCTGTGTAGGCGTGTTACTGTGTAGGCGTGTTGCTGTGTAGGTGTGTGTAGGCGTGTTACTGTGTAGGTCTGTGTAGGTGTGTTACTGTGTAGGCGTGTTACTGTGTAGACGTGTTACTGTGTAGACGTGTTACTGTGTAGGCGTGTTACTGTGTAGGCGTGTTACTGTGTAGACGTGTTACTGTGTAGGTGTGTGTAGACGTGTTACTGTGTAGGCGTGTTACTGTGTAGGCGTGTTACTGTGTAGGCGTGTTACTGTGTAGACGTGTTACTGTGTATGTGTGTTACTGTGTAGGCGTGTTACTGTGTAGACGTGTTACTGTGTAGACGTGTTACTGTGTAGACGTGTTACTGTGTAGGCGTGTTACTGTGTAGGCGTGTTACTGTGTAGGTGTGTGTAGGCGTGTTACTGTGTAGGCGTGTTACTGTGTAGGCGTGTTACTGTGTAGACGTGTTACTGTGTAGACGTGTTACTGTGTAGGCGTGTTACTGTGTAGGCGTGTTACTGTGTAGGTGTGTTACTGTGTAGGTGTGTGTAGGCGTGTTAGTGTGTAGGCGTGTTACTGTGTAGGTCTGTGTAGGAGTGTTACTGTGTAGGTGTGTTACTGTGTAGGTGTGTGTAGGCGTGTTACTGTGTAGGCGTGTTGCTGTGTAGGTGTGTGTAGGCGTGTTACTGTGTAGGCGTGTTACTGTGTAGGCGTGTTACTGTGTAGGCGTGTTACTGTGTAGGCGTGTTCCTGTGTAGGCGTGTTACTGTGTAGAAGTGTTACTGTGTAGGCGTGTTAATGTGTGGACGTGTTACTGTGTAGGCGTGTTACTGTGTAGGTCTGTGTAGGTGTGTTACTGTGTAGGTGTGTTACTGTGTAGACGTGTTACTGTGTAGGTGTGTTACTGTGTAGGCGTGTTACTGTGTAGGCGTGTTACTGTGTAGACGTGTTACTGTGTAGGCGTGTTACTGTGTAGGCGTGTTACTGTGTAGACGTGTTACTGTGTAGACGTGTTACTGTGTAGGCGTGTTACTGTGTAGGCGTGTTACTGTGTAGGTCTGTGTAGGCGTGTTACTGTGTAGGTGTGTTACTGTGTAGGTGTGTTACTGTGTAGGCGTGTTACTGTGTAGGTGTGTTACTGTGTAGGTCTGTGTAGGCGTGTTACTGTGTAGGCGTGTTACTGTGTAGGCGTGTTACTGTGTAGGCGTGTTACTGTGTAGGCGTGTTACTGTGTAGGTGTGTTACTGTGTAGGTGTGTGTAGGCGTGTTACTGTGTAGGCGTGTTACTGTGTAGGCGTGTTACTGTGTAGGTGTGTGTAGGCGTGTTACTGTGTAGGCGTGTGTGCTGTGTAGGTGTGTGTAGGCGTGTTACTGTGTAGATGTGTTACTGTGTAGACGTGTTACTGTGTAGGCGTGTTACTGTGTAGGTCTGTGTAGGCATGTTACTGTGTAGGTATGTTACTGTGTAGACGTGTTACTGTGTAGACGTGTTACTGTGTAGACGTGTTACTGTGTAGACGTGTTACTGTGTAGGCGTGTTACTGTGTAGGCGTGTTACTGTGTAGGTCTGTGTAGGCGTGTTACTGTGTAGGCGTGTTACTGTGTAGGCGTGTTACTGTGTAGGCGTGTTACTGTGTAGGTGTGTTACTGTGTAGGCATGTTACTGTGTAGACGTGTTACTGTGTAGACGTGTTACTGTGTAGACGTGTTACTGTGTAGGCGTGTTACTGTGTAGGCGTGTTACTGTGTAGGCGTGTTACTGTGTAGACGTGTTACTGTGTAGGCGTGTTACTGTGTAGGTCTGTGTAGGCGTGTTACTGTGTAGACGTGTTACTGTGTAGACGTGTTACTGTGTAGGCGTGTTACTGTGTAGACGTGTTACTGTGTAGGCGTGTTACTGTGTAGACGTGTTACTGTGTAGGCGTGTGTAGGCGTGTTACTGTGTAGGTGTGTTACTGTGTAGGTGTGTGTAGGCGTGTTACTGTGTAGGCATGTTACTGTGTAGGTCTGTGTAGGCGTGTTACTGTGTAGACGTGTTACTGTGTAGGCGTGTTACTGTGTAGGCGTGTTACTGTGTAGACGTGTTACTGTGTAGGCGTGTTACTGTGTAGGCGTGTGACTGTGTAGGCGTGTTACTGTGTAGGTCTGTGTAGGCGTGTTACTGTGTAGGCATGTTACTGTGTAGGTCTGTGTAGGCGTGTTACTGTGTAGGCGTGTTACTGTGTAGACGTGTTACTGTGTAGGCGTGTTACTGTGTAGGCGTGTTACTGTGTAGGCGTGTTACTGTGTAGACGTGTTACTGTGTAGGCGTGTTACTGTGTAGGCGTGTTACTGTGTAGGCGTGTTACTGTGTAGACGTGTTACTGTGTAGACGTGTTACTGTGTAGACGTGTTACTGTGTAGGCGTGTTACTGTGTAGGCGTGTTACTGTGTAGGCGTGTTACTGTGTAGGCGTGTTACTGTGTAGGCGTGTTACTGTGTAGACGTGTTACTGTGTAGGCGTGTTACTGTGTAGGTGTGTTACTGTGTAGGTGTGTTACTGTGTAGGTGTGTGTAGGCGTGTTACTGTGTAGGCGTGTTACTGTGTAGGTGTGTTACTGTGTAGACGTGTTACTGTGTAGGTGTGTTACTGTGTAGGCGTGTTACTGTGTAGGCGTGTTACTGTGTAGGTCTGTGTAGGCGTGTTACTGTGTAGACGTGTTACTGTGTAGGCGTGTTACTGTGTAGGCGTGTTACTGTGTAGGCGTGTTACTGTGTAGACGTGTTACTGTGTAGGCGTGTTACTGTGTAGGCATGTTACTGTGTAGGTCTGTGTAGGCGTGTTACTGTGTAGACGTGTTACTGTGTAGGTCTGTGTAGGCGTGTTACTGTGTAGGCGTGTGTAGGTGTGTTACTGTGTAGGCGTGTTACTGTGTAGGCGTGTTACTGTGTAGGCGTGTTACTGTGTAGGCGTGTTACTGTGTAGGTCTGTGTAGGCGTGTTACTGTGTAGGCATGTTACTGTGTAGGTCTGTGTAGGCGTGTTACTGTGTAGATGTGTTACTGTGTAGACGTGTTACTGTGTAGGCGTGTTACTGTGTAGGCGTGTTACTGTGTAGGCGTGTTACTGTGTAGGCGTGTTACTGTGTAGGTCTGTGTAGGCGTGTTACTGTGTAGGCGTGTTACTGTGTAGGCATGTTACTGTGTAGGTCTGTGTCGGTGTGTTACTGTGTAGGCGTGTTACTGTGTAGGCGTGTTACTGTGTATGCGTGTTACTGTGTAGGTCTGTGTAGGCGTGTTACTGTGTAGGTGTGTTACTGTGTAGGTGTGTGTAGGCGTGTTACTGTGTAGGTGTGTTACTGTGTAGGCGTGTTACTGTGTAGGCGTGTTACTGTGTAGGTCTGTGTAGGTGTGTTACTGTGTAGGCGTGTTACTGTGTAGACGTGTTACTGTGTAGACGTGTTACTGTGTAGGCGTGTTACTGTGTAGGCGTGTGTATGTGTGTTTCTGTGTAGGTGTGTTACTGTGTAGGCATGTTACTGTGTAGATGTGTTACTGTGTAGACGTGTTACTGTGTAGGCGTGTTACTGTGTAGGTCTGTGTAGGCGTGTTACTGTGTAGGCATGTTACTGTGTAGGTCTGTGTAGGCGTGTTACTGTGTAGGCGTGTTACTGTGTAGGCGTGTGACTGTGTAGGCGTGTTACTGTGTAGGTCTGTGTAGGTGTGTTACTGTGTAGGCGTGTTACTGTGTAGACGTGTTACTGTGTAGACGTGTTACTGTGTAGGCGTGTTACTGTGTAGGCCTGTGAAGGTGTGTTACTGTGTAGGCGTGGTACTGTGTAGGCGTGTTACTGTGGAGACGTGTTACTGTGTAGGCGTGTTACTGTGTAGGCGTGTTACTGTGTGGGCGTGTTACTGTGTAGGCGTGTTACTGTGTAGGTCTGTGTAGGTGTGTTACTGTGTAGGCGTGTTACTGTGTAGGTGTGTGTAGGCGTGTTACTGTGTAGGCGTGTTACTGTGTAGGCGTGTTACTGTGTAGGCGTGTTACTGTGTAGGCGTGTTACTGTGTAGACGTGTTACTGTGTAGGCGTGTTACTGTGTAGGTCTGTGTAGGCGTGTTACTGTGTAGGTGTGTTACTGTGTAGGCATGTTACTGTGTAGGTCTGTGTAGGCGTGTTACTGTGTAGGCGTGTTACTGTGTAGGCGTGTTACTGTGTAGGCGTGTTACTGTGTAGACGTGTTACTGTGTAGGCGTGTTACTGTGTAGGCGTGTTACTGTGTAGACGTGTTACGGTGTAGGCATGTTACTGTGTAGGTCTGTGTAGGCATGTTACTGTGTAGGTGTGTTACTGTGTAGGTCTGTGTAGACGTGTTACTGTGTAGGCGTGTTACTGTGTAGGCGTGTTACTGTGTAGGCGTGTTACTGTGTAGGCGTGTTACTGTGTAGGCGTGTTACTGTGTAGGCGTGTTACTGTGTAGGTCTGTGTAGGCGTGTTACTGTGTAGGCGTGTTACTGTGTAGGCATGTTACTGTGTAGGTCTGTGTAGGTGTGTTACTGTGTAGGTGTGTGTAGGCGTGTTACTGTGTAGGCGTGTTACTGTGTAGGCGTGTTACTGTGTAGGCGTGTTACTGTGTAGGCGTGTTACTGTGTAGGCGTGTTACTGTGTAGACGTGTTACTGTGTAGGCGTGTTACTGTGTAGACGTGTTACTGTGTAGGCGTGTTACTGTGTAGGTGTGTGTAGGCGTGTTACTGTGTAGGCGTGTTGCTGTGTAGGTGTGTGTAGGCGTGTTACTGTGTAGGCGTGTTACTGTGTAGGTCTGTGTAGGCGTGTTACTGTGTAGGCATGTTACTGTGTAGGTCTGTGTAGGCGTGTTACTGTGTAGACGTGTTACTGTGTAGGCGTGTTACTGTGTAGACGTGTTACTGTGTAGGCGTGTTACTGTGTAGGCGTGTTACTGTGTAGGCGTGTTACTGTGTAGGTCTGTGTAGGTGTGTTACTGTGTAGGTGTGTTACTGTGTAGGTGTGTGTAGGCGTGTTACTGTGTAGGCGTGTTGCTGTGTAGGTGTGTTACTGTGTAGGTCTGTGTAGGCGTGTTACTGTGTAGGCGTGTTACTGTGTAGGCGTGTTACTGTGTAGACGTGTTACTGTGTAGACGTGTTACTGTGTAGGCGTGTTACTGTGTAAGTGTGTTACTGTGTAGGTCTGTGTAGGCGTGTTACTGTGTAGGCGTGTTACTGTGTAGGTGTGTGTAGGCGTGTTACTGTGTAGGCGTGTTGCTGTGTAGGCGTGTTACTGTGTAGACGTGTTACTGTGTAGACGTGTTACTGTGTAGACGTGTTACTGTGTAGGCGTGTTACTGTGTAAGTGTGTTACTGTGTAGGTCTGTGTAGGCGTGTTACTGTGTAGGCGTGTTACTGTGTAGGCGTGTTACTGTGTAGGCGTGTTACTGTGTAGGTCTGTGTAAGTGTGTTACTGTGTAGGTCTGTGTAGGCGTGTTACTGTGTAGGCGTGTTACTGTGTAGGCGTGTTACTGTGTAGCCGTGTTACTGTGTAGACGTGTTACTGTGTAGGCGTGTTACTGTGTAGGCGTGTTACTGTGTAGGCGTGTTACTGTGTAGGTCTGTGTAGGCGTGTTACTGTGTAGCCGTGTTACTGTGTAGACGTGTTACTGTGTAGGCGTGTTACTGTGTAGGCGTGTTACTGTGTAGGCGTGTTACTGTGTAGGTCTGTGTAGGTGTGTTACTGTGTAGGCGTGTTACTGTGTAGACGTGTTACTGTGTAGGCGTGTTACTGTGTAGGCGTGTTACTGTGTAGGCGTGTTACTGTGTAGACGTGTTACTGTGTAGACGTGTTACTGTGTAGGCGTGTTAATGTGTAGGCGTGTTACTGTGTAGGCGTGTTACTGTGTAGGTGTGTTACTGTGTAGGTGTGTTACTGTGTAGACGTGTTACTGTGTAGGCGTGTTACTGTGTAGGTCTGTGTAGGCGTGTTACTGTGTAGGCGTGTTACTGTGTAGGCGTGTTACTGTGTAGACGTGTTACTGTGTAGACGTGTTACTGTGTAGACGTGTTACTGTGTAAGTGTGTTACTGTGTAGGTCTGTGTAGGCGTGTTACTGTGTAGGCGTGTTACTGTGTAGACGTGTTACTGTGTAGGCGTGTTACTGTGTAGACGTGTTACTGTGTAGGCGTGTTACTGTGTAGACGTGTTACTGTGTAGGCGTGTTACTGTGTAGGTCTGTGTAGGTGTGTTACTGTGTAGGCGTGTTTCTGTGTAGGTGTGTGTAGGCGTGTTACTGTGTAGGCGTGTTACTGTGTAGGCGTGTTACTGTGTAGACGTGTTACTGTGTAGGCGTGTTACTGTGTAGACGTGTTACTGTGTAGACGTGTTACTGTGTAGGCGTGTTACTGTGTAGGTCTGTGTAGGTGTGTTACTGTGTAGGCGTGTTACTGTGTAGACGTGTTACTGTGTAGGCGTGTTACTGTGTAGGCCTGTGTAGGCGTGTTACTGTGTAGACGTGTTACTGTGTAGGCGTGTTACTGTGTAGGCGTGTTACTGTGTAGGCGTGTTACTGTGTAGACGTGTTACTGTGTAGGCGTGTTACTGTGTAGGCATGTTACTGTGTAGGTCTGTGTAGGCGTGTTACTGTGTAGACGTGTTACTGTGTAGGCGTGTTACTGTGTAGACGTGTTACTGTGTAGACGTGTTACTGTGTAGACGTGTTACTGTGTAGGCGTGTTACTGTGTAGGTGTGTTACTGTGTAGGTGTGTGTAGGCGTGTTACTGTGTAGACGTGTTACTGTGTAGGCGTGTTACTGTGTAGGCGTGTTACTGTGTAGACGTGTTACTGTGTAGGCGTGTTACTGTGTAGACGTGTTACTGTGTAGGCGTGTTACTGTGTATGCGTGTTACTGTGTAGGTCTGTGTAGGCGTGTTACTGTGTAGGCGTGTGTAGGTGTGTTACTGTGTAGGTGTGTTACTGTGTAGGTGTGTGTAGGCGTGTTACTGTGTAGACGTGTTACTGTGTAGGCGTGTTACTGTGTAGGCGTGTTACTGTGTAGACGTGTTACTGTGTAGACGTGTTACTGTGTAGGCGTGTTGCTGTGTAGGTGTGTTACTGTGTAGACGTGTTACTGTGTAGGTGTGTTACTGTGTAGGCGTGTTACTGTGTAGGCGTGTTACTGTGTAGGCGTGTTACTGTGTAGGTCGTGTGTAGGTGTGTTACTGTGTAGGTGTGTGTAGGCGTGTTACTGTGTAGGCGTGTTGTTGTGTAGGCGTGTTACTGTGTAGGCGTGTTACTGTGTAGGTCTGTTTAGGTGTGTTACTGTGTAGGTGTGTGTAGGCGTGTTACTGTGTAGGCGTGTTGCTGTGTAGGCGTGTTACTGTGTAGGCGTGTTACTGTGTAGGCGTGTTACTGTGTAGGGGTGTGTGTGTGGGACTGTGTAGGCGTGTTACTGTGTAGGCGTGTGTATGTGTAGACGTGTTACGGTGTAGGCGTGTTACTGTGTAGGCGTGTTACTGTGTAGGCGTGTTACTGTGTAGGTCTGTGTAGGTGTGTTACTGTGTAGACGTGTTACTGTGTAGGTGTGTTACTGTGTAGGCGTGTTACTGTGTAGGCGTGTTACTGTGTAGGCGTGTTACTGTGTAGGTCTGTGTAGGTGTGTTACTGTGTAGGCGTGTTACTGTGTAGGTGTGTGTAGGCGTGTTACTGTGTAGGCGTGTTGCTGTGTAGGTGTGTTACTGTGTAGGTGTGTGTAGGCGTGTTACTGTGTAGGCGTGTTACTGTGTAGGCGTGTTACTGTGTAGGTGTGTTACTGTGTAGGTGTGTGTAGGCGTGTTACTGTGTAGGCGTGTTACTGTGTAGGCGTGTTACTGTGTAGACGTGTTACTGTGTAGACGTGTTAATGTGTAGGCGTGTTACTGTGTAGGCGTGTTTCTGTGTAGGTCTGTGTAGGCGTGTTACTGTGTAGGCGTGTGTAGGTGTGTTACTGTGTAGACGTGTTACTGTGTAGACGTGTTACTGTGTAGGCGTGTTACTGTGTAGGCGTGTTACTGTGTAGACGTGTTACTGTGTAGACGTGTTACTGTGTAGGCGTGTTACTGTGTAGGCGTGTTACTGTAGGCATGTTACTGTGTAGGTCTGTGTAGGCGTGTTACTGTGTAGGTGTGTTACTGTGTAGACGTGTTACTGTGTAGGCGTGTGTAGGTGTGTTACTGTGTAGGTGTGTTACTGTGTAGGTGTGTGTAGGCGTGTTACTGTGTAGGCGTGTTGCTGTGTAGGTGTGTTACTGTGTAGGTGTGTTACTGTGTAGACGTGTTACTGTGTAGACGTGTTACTGTGTAGGCGTGTTACTGTGTAGGCGTGTTACTGTGTAGGCGTGTTACTGTGTAGGCGAGTTACTGTGTAGGTCTGTGTAGGCGTGTTACTGTGTAGGCGTGTTACTGTGTAGGCATGTTACTGTGTAGGTCTGTGTAGGCGTGTTACTGTGTAGGCGTGTGTAGGTGTGTTACTGTGTAGACGTGTTACTGTGTAGACGTGTTACTGTGTAGGCGTGTTACTGTGTAGGCGTGTTACTGTGTAGACGTGTTACTGTGTAGGCGTGTTACTGTGTAGGCGTGTTAATGTGTAGACGTGTTACTGTGTAGACGTGTTACTGTGTAGGTCTGTGTAGGCGTGTTACTGTGTAGGCTGTTACTGTGTAGGTCTGTGACGTGTTACTGTGTAGGCGTGTTACTGTGTAGGCGTGTTACTGTGTAGGCGTGTTACTGTGTAGACGTGTTACTGTGTAGGCGTGTTACTGTGTAGGCGTGTTACTGTGTAGGCGTGTTACTGTGTAGGTCTGTGTAGGTGTGTTACTGTGTAGGCGTGTTACTGTGTAGGCGTGTTCTGTGTAGGCGTGTTACTGTGTAGACGTGTTACTGTGTAGACGTGTTACTGTGTAGGCGTGTTATGTGTAGGTCTGTGTAGGCGTGTTACTGTGTAGGCATGTTACTGTGTAGGTCTGTGTAGGCGTGTTACTGTGTAGGCGTGTTACTGTGTAGGTCTGTGTAGGCGTGTTACTGTGTAGGCGTGTGTAGGTGTGTTACTGTGTAGACGTGTTACTGTGTAGACGTGTTACTGTGTAGGCGTGTTACTGTGTAGGTCTGTGTAGGCGTGTTACTGTGTAGGCATGTTACTGTGTAGGTCTGTTCAGGCGTGTTACTGTGTAGGCGTGTTACTGTGTAGGCGTGTTACTGTGTAGACGTGTTACTGTGTAGGCGTGTTACTGTGTAGGCGTGTTACTGTGTAGACGTGTTACTGTGTAGGCATGTTACTGTGTAGGTCTGTGTAGGCGTGTTACTGTGTAGGCGTGTTACTGTGTAGGCGTGTTACTGTGTAGGTGTGTTACTGTGTAGACGTGTTACTGTGTAGACGTGTTACTGTGTAGGCGTGTTACTGTGTAGGTCTGTGTAGGCGTGTTACTGTGTAGGCGTGTTACTGTGTAGGTCTGTGTAGGCATGTTACTGTGTAGGTCTGTGTAGGCGTGTTACTGTGTAGACGTGTTACTGTGTAGGCGTGTTACTGTGTAGGCGTGTTACTGTGTAGGCGTGTTACTGTGTAGACGTGTTACTGTGTAGACGTGTTACTGTGTAGGCGTGTTACTGTGTAGGCGTGTTACTGTGTAGACGTGTTACTGTGTAGGCGTGTTACTGTGTAGACGTGTTACTGTGTAGGTCTGTGTAGGCGTGTTACTGTGTAGGCATGTTACTGTGTAGGTCTGTGTAGGCGTGTTACTGTGTAGGCGTGTTACTGTGTAGGTCTGTGTAGGCGTGTTACTGTGTAGGCGTGTGTAGGTGTGTTACTGTGTAGACGTGTTACTGTGTAGGCGTGTTACTGTGTAGGCGTGTTACTGTGTAGGTCTGTGTAGGCGTGTTACTGTGTAGGCGTGTTACTGTGTAGGCGTGTTACTGTGTAGGCGTGTTACTGTGTAGACGTGTTACTGTGTAGACGTGTTACTGTGTAGGCGTGTTAATGTGTAGGCGTGTTACTGTGTAGGAGTGTTACTGTGTAGACGTGTTACTGTGTAGCGTGTTACTGTGTAGGCATGTTACTGTGTAGGTCTGTGTAGGCGTGTTACTGTGTAGGCGTGTGTAGGTGTGTTACTGTGTAGTCGTGTTACTGTGTAGGCGTGTTACTGTGTAGACGTGTTACTGTGTAGACGTGTTACTGTGTAGGCGTGTTACTGTGTAGACGTGTTACTGTGTAGACGTGTTAGTGTGTAGGCGTGTTACTGTGTAGGTGTGTTACTGTGTAGGTCTGTGTAGGCGTGTTACTGTGTAGGCGTGTTACTGTGTAGGTCTGTGTAGGCGTGTTACTGTGTAGGTGTGTTACTGTGTAGGTGTGTTACTGTGTAGGCGTGTTACTGTGTAGACGTGTTACTGTGTAGGCGTGTTACTGTGTAGGCGTGTTACTGTGTAGACGTGTTACTGTGTAGGCGTGTTACTGTGTAGGCGTGTTATGTGTAGGCGTGTTACTGTGTAGGCGTGTTACTGTGTGGACGTGTTACTGTGTAGGCGTGTTACTGTGTAGGTCTGTGTAGGTGTGTTACTGTGTAGGTATGTTACTGTGTAGGTCTGTGTAGGCGTGTTACTGTGTAGGCGTGTTACTGTGTAGGTCTGTGTAGGCGTGTTACTGTGTAGACGTGTTACTGTGTAGGCGTGTTACTGTGTAAGTGTGTTACTGTGTAGGTCTGTGTAGGCGTGTTACTGTGTAGGCGTGTTACTGTGTAGACGTGTTACTGTGTAGGCGTGTTACTGTGTAGGTGTGTTACTGTGTAGACGTGTTACTGTGTAGGCGTGTTACTGTGTAGACGTGTTACTGTGTAGGCGTGTTACTGTGTAGGTGTGTTACTGTGTAGGTGTGTGTAGGCGTGTTACTGTGTAGGCGTGTTACTGTGTAGGTGTGTTACTGTGTAGGTGTGTGTAGGCGTGTTACTGTGTAGACGTGTTACTGTGTAGACGTGTTACTGTGTAGGCGTGTTACTGTGTAGACGTGTTACTGTGTAGACGTGTTACTGTGTAGACGTGTTACTGTGTAGGCGGGTTACTGTGTAGGCGTGTTACTGTGTAGGTCTGTGTAGGCGTGTTACTGTGTAGGCGTGTTACTGTGTAGGTGTGTTACTGTGTAGGTGTGTTACTGTGTAGGTGTGTGTATGCGTGTTACTGTGTAGGCGTGTTACTGTGTAGGCGTGTTACTGTGTAGGCGTGTTACTGTGTAGGCGTGTTACTGTGTAGACGTGTTACTGTGTAGACGTGTTACTGTGTAGGCGTGTTACTGTGTAGGTCTGTGTAGGCGTGTTACTGTGTAGGTGTGTGTAGGTGTGTTACTGTGTAGGTGTGTTACTGTGTAGGTGTGTGTATGCGTGTTACTGTGTAGGCGTGTTACTGTGTAGGTGTGTTACTGTGTAGGCGTGTTACTGTGTAGGCGTGTTACTGTGTAGGCATGTTACTGTGTAGGTCTGTGTAGGCGTGTTACTGTGTAGGCGTGTTACTGTGTAGGCGTGTTACTGTGTAGGCGTGTTACTGTGTAGACGTGTTACTGTGTAGACGTGTTACTGTGTAGGTCTGTGTAGGCGTGTTACTGTGTAGGCGTGTGTAGGTGTGTTACTGTGTAGACGTGTTACTGTGTAGGCGTGTTACTGTGTAGGCGTGTTACTGTGTAGGCGTGTTACTGTGTAGACGTGTTACTGTGTAGGCGTGTTACTGTGTAGACGTGTTACTGTGTAGGCGTGTTACTGTGTAGGTCTGTGTAGGCGTGTTACTGTGTAGGCATGTTACTGTGTAGGTCTGTGTAGGCGTGTTACTGTGTAGACGTGTTACTGTGTAGACGTGTTACTGTGTAGGCGTGTTACTGTGTTGGCGTGTTACTGTGTAGGCGTGTTACTGTGTAGGTCTGTGTAGGTGTGTTACTGTGTAGGCGTGTTCCTGTGTAGGCGTGTTACTGTGTAGGTGTGTTACTGTGTAGGTGTGTGTAGGCGTGTTACTGTGTAGGTGTGTTACTGTGTAGACGTGTTACTGTGTAGGCGTGTTACTGTGTAGGCGTGTTACTGTGTAGGCGTGTTACTGTGTAGGCGTGTTACTGTGTAGGTCTGTGTAGGCGTGTTACTGTGTAGGCATGTTACTGTGTAGGTCTGTGTAGGCGTGTTACTGTGTAGGCATGTTACTGTGTAGACGTGTTACTGTGTAGGCGTGTTACTGTGTAGGCGTGTTACTGTGTAGACGTGTTACTGTGTAGACGTGTTACTGTGTAGACGTGTTACTGTGTAGGCGTGTGTAGGTGTGTTACTGTGTAGACGTGTTACTGTGTAGACGTGTTAGTGTGTAGGCGTGTTACTGTGTAGGCGTGTTACTGTGTAGACGTGTTACTGTGTAGGTCTGTGTAGGCGTGTTACTGTGTAGGCATGTTACTGTGTAGGTCTGTGTAGGCGTGTTACTGTGTAGGCGTGTTACTGTGTAGGTATGTTTAGGTGTAGGTCTGTGTAGGCGTGTTACTGTGTAGGTGTGTGTAGGCGTGTTACTGTGTAGACGTGTTACTGTGTAGGCATGTTACTGTGTAGACGTGTTACTGTGTAGGCGTGTTACTGTGTAGGTCTGTGTAGGCGTGTTACTGTGTAGGCATGTTACTGTGTAGGTCTGTGTAGGCATGTTACTGTGTAGACGTGTTACTGTGTAGGCGTGTTACTGTGTAGGCGTGTTACTGTGTAGGTCTGTGTAGGCGTGTTACTGTGTAGGCGTGTTACTGTGTAGGCGTGTTCCTGTGTAGGCGTGTTACTGTGTAGACGTGTTACTGTGTAGGCGTGTTACTGTGTAAGTGTGTTACTGTGTAGGTCTGTGTAGGCGTGTTACTGTGTAGGCGTGTTACTGTGTAGGCGTGTTACTGTGTAGGTCTGTGTAGGTGTGTTACTGTGTAGGTGTGTTACTGTGTAGACGTGTTACTGTGTAGGCGTGTTACTGTGTAGGTCTGTGTAGGCGTGTTACTGTGTAGGTGTGTTACTGTGTAGGTGTGTTACTGTGTAGGCATGTTACTGTGTAGGCGTGTTACTGTGTAGCCGTGTTACTGTGTAGACGTGTTACTGTGTAGGCGTGTTACTGTGTAGGTGTGTTACTGTGTAGGCGTGTTACTGTGTAGGTCTGTGTAGGTGTGTTACTGTGTAGGCGTGTTACTGTGTAGGCGTGTTACTGTGTAGCCGTGTTACTGTGTAGACGTGTTACTGTGTAGGCGTGTTACTGTGTAGACGTGTTACTGTGTAGACGTGTTACTGTGTAGGCGTGTTACTGTGTAGGTCTGTGTCGGTGTGTTACTGTGTAGGCGTGTTACGGTGTAGACGTGTTACTGTGTAGGCGTGTTACTGTGTAGTTGTGTTACTGTGTAGGCGTGTTACTGTGTAGGTCTGTGTAGGCGTGTTACTGTGTAGGCGTGTTACTGTGTAGACGTGTTACTGTGTAGACGTGTTACTGTGTAGGCGTGTTACTGTGTAGCCGTGTTACTGTGTAGGACTGTGTAGGTGTGTTACTGTGTAGGCGTGTTACTGTGTAGACGTGTTACTGTGTAGGCGTGTTACTGTGTAGGCGTGTTACTGTGTAGACGTGTTACTGTGTAGGCGTGTTACTGTGTAGACGTGTTACTGTGTAGGTCTGTGTAGGTGTGTTACTGTGTAGGTGTGTTACTGTGTAGGTGTTACTGTGTAGGCGTGTTACTGTGTAGGCGTGTTACTGTGTAGACGTGTTACTGTGTAGGCGTGTTACTGTGTAGGTCTGTGTAGGTGTGTTACTGTGTAGGCGTGTTACTGTGTAGACGTGTTACTGTGTAGGCGTGTTACTGTGTAGGGGTGTTACTGTGTAGGCGTGTGAAGGTGTAGGGACTGTGTAGGTGTGTTACTGTGTAGTCATGTTACTGTGTAGGCGTGTTACTGTGTAGACGTGTTACTGTGTAGACGTGTTACTGTGTAGGCGTGTTACTGTGTAGGCGTGTTACTGTGTAGACGTTTTACTGTGTAGGCGTGTTACTGTGTAGGTCTGTGTAGGTGTGTTACTGTGTAGGACGTGTTACTGTGTAGGCGTGTTACTGTGTAGGCGTGTTACTGTGTAGGCGTGTTACTGTGTAGACGTGTTACTGTGTAGGCGTGTTACTGTGTATGCGTGTTACTGTGTGGACGTGTTACTGTGTNTACTGTGTAGGCGTGTTACTGTGTAGGCGTGTTACTGTGTAGTCGTGTTACTGTGTAGGCGTGTTACTGTGTAGGCGTGTTACTGTGTAGGCGTGTTACTGTGTAGGTCTGTGTAGGTGTGTTACTGTGTAGGTGTGTTACTGTGTAGACGTGTTACTGTGTAGGCGTGTTACTGTGTAGTCGTGTTACTGTGTAGGCGTGTTACTGTGTGGGCGTGTTACTGTGTAGGCGTGTTACTGTGTAGGTCTGTGTAGGTGTGTTACTGTGTAGGTGTGTTACTGTGTAGACGTGTTACTGTGTAGGCGTGTTACTGTGTAGACGTGTGACTGTGTAGGCGTGTTACTGTGTAGGCGTGTTACTGTGTAGGTGTGTTACTGTGTAGACGTGTTACTGTGTAGGTGTGTTTCTGTGTAGGCGTGTTACTGTGTGGTCGTGTTACTGTGTAGGCGTGTTACTGTGTAGGTCTGTGTAGGTGTGTTACTGTGTAGGTGTGTTACTGTGTAGGTCTGTGTAGGCGTGTTACTGTGTAGGCGTGTTACTGTGTAGGCGTGTTACTGTGTAGACGTGTTACTGTGTAGGTGTGTTACTGTGTAGTCGTGTTACTGTGTAGGCGTGTTACTGTGTAGGTGTGTTACTGTGTAGGTGTGTTACTGTGTAGGCGTGTTACTGTGTAGGTCTGTGTAGGTGTGTTACTGTGTAGGCGTGTTACTGTGTAGGCGTGTGTAGGCGTGTTACTGTGTAGGCGTGTTACTGTGTAGGCGTGTTACTGTGTAGCCGTGTTACTGTGTAGGCGTGTTACTGTGTAGGCGTGTTACTGTGTAGGCGTGTTGCTGTGTAGGCGTGTTACTGTGTAGGCGTGTTACTGTGTAGGTCTGTGTAGGCGTGTTACTGTGTAGGCGTGTTACTGTGTAGGCGTGTTACTGTGTAGGCATGTTACTGTGTAGGCATGTTACTGTGTAGGCGTGTTACTGTGTAGGCATGTTACTGTGTAGGTCTGTGTAGGCGTGTTACTGTGTAGGCGTGTTACTGTGTAGGTCTGTGTAGGCGTGTTACGGTGTCGGCGTGTTACTGTGTAGGCGTGTTTCTGTGTAGGTCTGTGTAGGTGTGTTACTGTGTAGGCGTGTTACTGTGTAGGCGTGTTACTGTGTAGACGTGTTACTGTGTAGGCGTGTTACTGTGTAGGCGTGTTACTGTGTAGGCGTGTTACTGTGTAGGCGTGTTACTGTGTAGGTCTGTGTAGGCGTGTTACTGTTTAGACGTGTTACTGTGTAGGCGTGTTTCTGTGTAGGCATGTTACTGTGTAGGTCTGTGTAGGCGTGTTACTGTGTAGGTCTGTGTATGCGTGTTACTGTGTAGGCGTGTTCCTGTGTAGGCGTGTTACTGTGTAGGCGTGTTACTGTGTAGACGTGTTACTGTGTATGCGTGTTACTGTGTAGGTGTGTTAGTGTGTAGGTGTGTTACTGTGTAGGTGTGTTTCTGTGTAGGCGTGTTACTGTGTAGACGTGTTAGTGTGTAGACGTGTTACTGTGTAGGCGTGTTACTGTGTAGGCATGTTACTGTGTAGGTCTGTGTGGGCGTGTTACTGTGTAGGCGTGTTACTGTGTAGGCGTGTTACTGGGTAGGCGTGTTACTGTGTAGGCGTGTTATTGTGTAGGCGTGTTACTGTGTAGACGTGTTAATGTGTAGGCGTGTTACTGTGTAGGCATGTTACTGTGTAGGTCTGTGTAGGTGTGTTACTGTGTAGGCGTGTTACTGTGTAGACGTGTTACTGTGTAGGCGTGTTACTGTGTAGGCGTGTTACTGTGTAGACGTGTTACTGTGTAGGCGTGTTACTGTGTAGGCGTGTTACTGTGTAGGCGTGTTACTGTGTAGGTCTGTGTAGGCGTGGTACTGTGTAGGTGTGTTACTGTGTAGGTGTGTTACTGTGTAGGCATGTTACTGTGTAGGCGTGTTACTGTGTAGTCGTGTTACTGTGTAGGCGTGTTACTGTGTAGGCGTGTTACTGTGTAGGCGTGTTACTGTGTAGGCGTGTTACTGTGTAGGCGTGTTACTGTGTAGGCGTGTTACTGTGTAGGTCTGTGTAGGTGTGTTACTGTGTAGGTGTGTTACTGTGTAGGTGTGTTACTGTGTAGGTGTGTTACTGTGTAGACGTGTTACTGTGTAGGCGTGTTACTGTGTAGGCGTGTTACTGTGTAGGCGTGTTACTGTGTAGACGTGTTACTGTGTAGGCGTGTTACTGTGTAGGTCTGTGTAGGCGTGTTACTGTGTATGTGTGTTACTGTGTAGGTGTGTTCCTGTGTAGGCGTGTTACTGTGTAGGTCTGTGTAGGCGTGTTACTGTGTAGGCGTGTTACTGTGTAGGCGTGTTACTGTGTAGACGTGTTACTGTGTAGACGTGTTACTGTGTAGGCGTGTTACTGTGTAGGCATGTTACTGTGTAGGTCTGTGTAGGCGTGTTACTGTGTAGGCGTGTTACTGTGTAGACGTGTTACTGTGTAGGCGTGTTACTGTGTAGGCGTGTTACTGTGTAGGCGTGTTACTGTGTAGGTCTGTGTAGGCGTGTTACTGTGTAGGTGTGTTACTGTGTAGGCGTGTTACTGTGTAGACGTGTTACTGTGTAGACGTGTTACTGGGTAGGCGTGTTACTGTGTAGGTCTGTGTAGGCATGTTACTGTGTAGGTGTGTTACTGTGTAGGTGTGTTACTGTGTAGGCGTGTTACTGTGTAGGTCTGTGTAGGCGTGTTACTGTGTAGGCGTGTTACTGTGTAGGCGTGTTACTGTGTAGACGTGTTACTGTGTAGGCGTGTTACTGTGTAGGCGTGTTACTGTGTAGGTCTGTGTAGGCGTGTTACTGTGTAGGTGTGTTACTGTGTAGGTGTGTTACTGTGTAGGCGTGTTACTGTGTAGGCGTGTTGCTGTGTAGGCGTGTTACTGTGTAGGTGTGTGTGGGCGTGTTGCTGTGTAGGCGTGTTACTGTGTAGGCGTGTTACTGTGTAGACGTGTTACTGTGTAGGCGTGTTACTGTGTAGACGTGTTACTGTGTAGGTCTGTGTAGGCGTGTTACTGTGTAGGTGTGTTGCTGTGTAGGTGTGTTACTGTGTAGGTGTGTGTAGGCGTGTTACTGTGTAGGCGTGTTTCTGTGTAGGCGTGTTACTGTGTGGGTCTGTGTAGGTGTGTTAGTGTGTAGGTGTGTTAGTGTGTAGGTGTGTTACTGTGTAGGCGTGTTACTGTGTAGGTCGTGTTACTGTGTAGGCGTGTTACTGTGTAGGCGTGTTACTGTGTAGGCGTGTTACTGTGTAGGCGTGTTACTGTGTAGGTCTGTGTAGGCGTGTTACTGTGTAGGCGTGTTACTGTGTAGGCGTGTTACTGTGTAGGCGTGTTACTGTGTAGACGTGTTACTGTGTAGACGTGTTACTGTGTAGGCGTGTTACTGTGTAGGCGTGTTACTGTGTAGGTCTGTGTAGGTGTGTTACTGTGTAGACGTGTTACTGTGTAGACGTGTTACTGTGTAGACGTGTTACTGTGTAGGCGTGTTACTGTGTAAGTGTGTTACTGTGTAGGTCTGTGTAGGCGTGTTACTGTGTAGACGTGTTACTGTGTAGGTCTGTGTAGGCGTGTTACTGTGTAGGCATGTTACTGTGTAGGTCTGTGTAGGCGTGTTTCTGTGTAGGTGTGTTACTGTGTAGGTGTGTTACTGTGTAGGCGTGTTACTGTGTAGACGTGTTACTGTGTAGGCGTGTTACTGTGTAGGCGTGTTACTGTGTAGGCGTGTTACTGTGTAGACGTGTTACTGTGTAGGCGTGTTACTGTGTAGGTCTGTGTAGGTGTGTTGCTGTGTAGGTGTGTTACTGTGTAGGCGTGTTACTGTGTAGGCGTGTTACTGTGTAGACGTGTTACTGTGTAGGCGTGTTACTGTGTAGACGTGTTACTGTGTAGGCGTGTTACTGTGTAGGCGTGTTACTGTGTAGGCGTGTTACTGTGTAGGTCTGTGTAGGTGTGTTACTGTGTAGGTGTGTTACTGTGTAGACGTGTTACTGTGTAGGCGTGTGACTGTGTAGGCGTGTTACTGTGTAGGCGTGTTACTGTGTAGACGTGTTACTGTGTAGGCGTGTTACTGTGTGGGTCTGTGTAGGCGTGTTACTGTGTAGTCGTGTTACTGTGTAGGTCTGTGTAGGCGTGTTACTGTGTAGGCGTGTTACTGTGTAGGCGTGTTACTGTGTAGACGTGTTACTGTGTAGGCGTGTTACTGTGTATGCGTGTTACTGTGTAGGCGTGTTACTGTGTAGACGTGTTACTGTGTAGGCGTGTTACTGTGTAGGTCTGTGTAGGCGTGTTACTGTGTAGGTGTGTTACTGTGTAGGTGTGTTACTGTGTAGGCGTGTTACTGTGTAGACGTGTTACTGTGTAGGTGTGTTTCTGTGTAGGCGTGTTTCTGTGTAGGCGTGTTACTGTGTAGTTCTGTGTAGGTGTGTTACTGTGTAGGCGTGTTACTGTGTAGGCGTGTTACTGTGTAGGCGTGTTACTGTGTAGGTCTGTGTAGGCGTGTTACTGTGTAGGTGTGTTACTGTGTAGGTGTGTTACTGTGTAGGCGTGTTACTGTGTAGGCGTGTTACTGTGTAGGCGTGTGTAGGTGTGTTACTGTGTAGGTGTGTTACTGTGTAGGTGTGTGTAGGTGTGTTACTGTGTAGGTGTGTGACTGTGTAGGTGTGTTACTGTGTAGGCGTGTTACTGTGTAGGCGTGTTACTGTGTAGGTCTGTGTAGGCGTGTTACTGTGTAGGTGTGTTACTGTGTAGGTGTGTTACTGTGTAGGCGTGTTACTGTGTAGACGTGTTACTGTGTAGGTCTGTGTAGGCGTGTTACTGTGTAGGCGTGTTACTGTGTAGGCATGTTACTGTGTAGGTCTGTGTAGGCGTGTTACTGTGTAGGCGTGTTACTGTGTAGGTCTGTGTAGGCGTGTTACTGTGTAGGCGTGTTACTGTGTAGGCGTGTTACTGTGTAGGCGTGTTACTGTGTAGGCGTGTTCTGTGTAGGCGTGTTACTGTGTAGGCGTGTTACTGTGTAGGTCTGTGTATGCGTGTTACTGTGTAGGTGTGTTTCTGTGTAGGTGTGTTACTGTGTAGGTGTGTGTCTGTGTAGGCGTGTTACTGTGTAGGCGTGTTACTGTGTAGGCATGTTACTGTGTAGGTCTGTGTAGGCGTGTTACTGTGTAGACGTGTTACTGTGTAGCGTGTTACTGTGTAGGCGTGTTACTGTGTAGGCGTGTTACTGTGTAGTTCTGTGTAGGCGTGTTACTGTGTAGGTGTGTTACTGTGTAGGTGTGTTACTGTGTAGGCGTGTTACTGTGTAGGTCTGTGTAGGCGTGTTACTGTGTAGTCGTGTTACTGTGTAGGCGTGTTACTGTGTAGGCGTGTTACTGTGTAGACGTGTTACTGTGTAGGCGTGTTACTGTGTAGGTCTGTGTAGGCATGTTACTGTGTAGGTGTGTTACTGTGTAGGTGTGTTACTGTGTAGGCGTGTTACTGTGTAGGTGTGTGTAGGCGTGTTACTGTGTAGGCGTGTTACTGTGTAGGTGTGTGTAGGCGTGTTACTGTGTAGGCGTGTTACTGTGTAGGCCTGTGTAGACGTGTTACTGTGTAGACGTGTTACTGTGTAGGCGTGTTACTGTGTAGGCGTGTTACTGTGTAGGCGTGTTACTGTGTAGGTGTGTGTAGGCGTGTTACTGTGTAGGCGTGTTGCTGTGTAGGTGTGTTACTGTGTAGGTGTGTTACTGTGTAGACGTGTTACTGTGTAGGCGTGTTACTGTGTAGGCGTGTTACTGTGTAGGCGTGTTACTGTGTAGACGTGTTACTGTGTAGGTGTGTTACTGTGTAGGCGTGTTACTGTGTAGGTCTGTGTAGGCGTGTTACTGTGTAGGTGTGTTACTGTGTAGGTCTGTGTAGGCGTGTTACTGTGTAGGAGTGTGTAGGTGTGTTACTGTGTAGGCGTGTTACTGTGTAGGCGTGTTACTGTGTAGACGTGTTACTGTGTAGGCGTGTTACTGTGTAGGTCTGTGTAGGTGTGTTACTGTGTAGGCGTGTTACTGTGTAGACGTGTTACTGTGTAGACGTGTTACTGTGTAGGCGTGTTACTGTGTAGACGTGTTACTGTGTAGGCGTGTTACTGTGTAGGTCTGTGTAGGCGTGTTACTGTGTAGGTGTGTTACTGTGTAGGTGTGTTACTGTGTAGGCGTGTTACTGTGTAGGTCTGTGTAGGCGTGTTACTGTGTAGGCGTGTTACTGTGTAGGCGTGTTACTGTGTAGACGTGTTACTGTGTAGGCGTGTTACTGTGTAGGCGTGTTACTGTGTAGTTCTGTGTAGGTGTGTTACTGTGTAGGTGTGTTACTGTGTAGGCGTGTTACTGTGTAGACGTGTTACTGTGTAGGCGTGTTACTGTGTAGGCGTGTTACTGTGTAGGACTGTGTAGGCGTGTTACTGTGTTGGCGTGTTACTGTGTAGGTGTGTGTAGGCGTGTTACTGTGTAGGCGTGTTACTGTGTAGGCGTGTTACTGTGTAGGCGTGTTACTGTGTAGGCGTGTTACTGTGTAGGCGTGTTACTGTGTAGGCGTGTTACTGTGTAGGTCTGTGTAGGCGTGTTACTGTGTAGGTGTGTTACTGTGTAGGCGTGTTACTGTGTAGACGTGTTACTGTGTAGGTGTGTTACTGTGTAGGTGTGTTACTGTGTAGGTCTGTGTAGGTGTGTTACTGTGTAGGTGTGTTACTGTGTAGGCGTGTTACTGTGTAGGCGTGTTACTGTGTAGGCGTGTTACTGTGTAGACGTGTTACTGTGTAGGCGTGTTACTGTGTATGTATGTGTAGGCGTGTTACTGTGTAGGCGTGTTACTGTGTAGGTGTGTGTAGGCGTGTTACTGTGTAGACGTGTTGTTGTGTAGGCGTGTTACTGTGTAGGCGTGTTACTGTGTAGGCGTGTTACTGTGTAGGTCTGTGTAGGCGTGTTACTGTGTAGGCGTGTTACTGTGTAGACGTGTTACTGTGTAGGCGTGTTACTGTGTAGATGTGTTACTGTGTAGGCGTGTTACTGTGTAGGTGTGTGTAGGCGTGTTACTGTGTAGGCGTGTTACTGTGTAGGTGTGTGTAGGTGTGTTACTGTGTAGGCGTGTTACTGTGTAGGCGTGTTACTGTGTAGACGTGTTACTGTGTAGACGTGTTACTGTGTAGACGTGTTACTGTGTAGGCGTGTTACTGTGTAGGTCTGTGTAGGCGTGTTACTGTGTAGGTGTGTGTAGGCGTGTTACTGTGTAGGCGTGTTACTGTGTAGGTGTGTGTAGGCGTGTTACTGTGTAGGCGTGTTGCTGTGTAGACGTGTTACTGTGTAGGCGTGTTACTGTGTAGGCGTGTTACTGTGTAGGCGTGTTACTGTGTAGTTCTGTGTAGGCGTGTTACTGTGTAGGCATGTTACTGTGTAGGTCTGTGTAGGCGTGTTGCTGTGTATGTGTGTGTAGGCGTGTTACTGTGTAGGCGTGTTACTGTGTAGGTGTGTGTAGGCGTGTTACTGTGTAGGCGTGTTACTGTGTAGGCGTGTTACTGTGTAGGCGTGTTACTGTGTAGGTCTGTGTAGGCGTGTTACTGTGTAGGCGTGTTGTGTGTAGGTGTGTTACTGTGTAGGTGTGTGTAGGCGTGTTTCTGTGTAGGCGTGTTGCTGTGTATGTGTGTGTAGGCGTGTTACTGTGTAGGCGTGTTGCTGTGTAGGCGTGTTACTGTGTAGACGTGTTACTGTGTAGGCGTGTTACTGTGTGGGTGTGTGTAGGCGTGTTACTGTGTAGGCGTGTTACTGTGTAGGTGTGTGTAGGCGTGTTACTGTGTAGGCGTGTTGCTGTGTAGGCGTGTTACTGTGTAGGTCTGTGTAGGTGTGTTACTGTGTAGACGTGTTACTGTGTAGGCGTGTTACTGTGTAGCCGTGTTACTGTGTAGACGTGTTACTGTGTAGGCGTGTTACTGTGTAGGCGTGTTACTGTGTAGGCGTGTTACTGTGTAGGTCTGTGTAGGTGTGTTACTGTGTAGGCGTGTGTAGGTGTGTTACTGTGTAGGCGTGTTACTGTGTAGACGTGTTACTGTGTATGCGTGTTACTGTGTAGGCGTGTTACTGTGTAGGCATGTTACTGTGTGTCTGTGTAGGCGTGTTACTGTGTAGGCGTGTGTAGGTGTGTTACTGTGTATGTGTGTTTCTGTGTAGGCGTGTTACTGTGTAGGCGTGTTACTGTGTAGGTCTGTGTAGGCGTGTTACTGTGTAGGTGTGTTACTGTGTAGGCATGTTACTGTGTAGGTCTGTGTAGGCGTGTTACTGTGTAGGCGTGTGTAGGTGTGTTACTGTGTAGACGTGTTACTGTGTAGGCGTGTTACTGTGTAGGCGTGTTACTGTGTAGGACTGTGTAGGCGTGTTACTGTGTAGGTGTGTTACTGTGTAGGCATGTTACTGTGTAGGTCTGTGTAGGCGTGTTACTGTGTAGGCGTGTGTAGGTGTGTTACTGTGTAGGCGTGTTTCTGTGTAGGCGTGTTACTGTGTGGACGTGTTACTGTGTAGGCGTGTTACTGTGTAGTTCTGTGTAGGTGTGTTACTGTGTAGGTGTGTTACTGTGTAGACGTGTTACTGTGTAGGCGTGTTACTGTGTAGACGTGTTACTGTGTAGGTGTGTGTAGGCGTGTTACTGTGTAGGCGTGTTACTGTGTAGGCGTGTTACTGTGTAGGTGTGTTACTGTGTAGGTGTGTGTAGGCGTGTTACTGTGTAGGCGTGTTACTGTGTAGGCGTGTTACTGTGTAGGCGTGTTACTGTGTAGGCGTGTTACTGTGTAGGCGTGTTACTGTGTAGACGTGTTGCTGTGTAGGTGTGTTACTGTGTAGGTGTGTGTAGGCGTGTTACTGTGTAGGCGTGTTACTGTGTAGGCGTGTTACTGTGTAGGTCTGTGTAGGTGTGTTACTGTGTAGGTGTGTTACTGTGTAGGAGTGTGTAGGTGTGTTACTGTGTAGGCGTGTTGCTGTGTAGGTGTGTGTAGGCGTGTTACTGTGTAGGCGTGTTACTGTGTAGGCGTGTTACTGTGTAGGCGTGTTACTGTGTAGGCGTGTTACTGTGTAGGCGTGTTACTGTGTAGACGTGTTACTGTGTAGGCGTGTTACTGTGTAGACGTGTTACTGTGTAGGTCTGTGTAGGCGTGTTACTGTGTAGGCATGTTACTGTGTAGGTCTGTGTAGGCGTGTTACTGTGTAGGCGTGTGTAGGTGTGTTACTGTGTAGGCGTGTTACTGTGTAGGCGTGTTACTGTGTAGACGTGTTACTGTGTAGGCGTGTTACTGTGTAGGCGTGTTACTGTGTAGGCATGTTACTGTGTAGGTCTGTGTAGGCGTGTTACTGTGTAGGCGTGTGTAGGTGTGTTACTGTGTAGGCGTGTTACTGTGTAGGCGTGTTACTGTGTAGGCGTGTTACTGTGTAGGCGTGTTACTGTGTAGGCGTGTTGCTGTGTAGGTGTGTGTAGGCGTGTTACTGTGTAGGCGTGTTACTGGGTAGGCGTGTTACTGTGTAGGCGTGTTACTGTGTAGGTGTGTTACGGTGTAGGTGTGTGTAGGCGTGTTACTGTGTAGGCGTGTTGCTGTGTAGGCGTGTTACTGTGTGGACGTGTTACTGTGTAGGCGTGTTACTGTGTAGGTCTGTGTAGGTGTGTTACTGTGTAGGCATGTTACTGTGTAGGCGTGTTACTGTGTAGGTCTGTGTAGGCGTGTTACTGTGTAGGCGTGTGTAGGTGTGTTCCTGTGTAGGCGTGTTGCTGTGTAGGTGTGTTACTGTGTAGGTGTGTGTAGGCGTGTTACTGTGTAGGCGTGTTACTGTGTGTTACTGTGTAGTCGTGTTACTGTGTAGGCGTGTTACTGTGTAGGCGTGTTACTGTGTAGACGTGTTACTGTGTAGGCGTGTTACTGTGTAGACGTGTTACTGTGTAGGCGTGTGACTGTGTAGGTCTGTGTAGGTGTGTTACTGTGTAGGCGTGTTACTGTGTAGGCGTGTTACTGTGTGGGCGTGTTACTGTGTAGACGTGTTACTGTGTAGGCGTGTTACTGTGTAGGCGTGTTAGGTGTGTTACTGTGTAGGTGTGTTACTGTGTAGGTGTGTGTAGGCGTGTTACTGTGTAGGCGTGTTGCTGTGTAGGTGTGTTACTGTGTAGGCATGTTACTGTGTAGGTCTGTGTAGGCGTGTTACTGTGTAGGCGTGTGTAGGTGTGTTACTGTGTAGGCGTGTTACTGTGTAGACGTGTTACTGTGTAGGCGTGTTACTGTGTAGGCGTGTTACTGTGTAGGCGTGTTACTGTGTAGGTGTGTTACTGTGTAGGTCTGTGTAGGCGTGTTACTGTGTAGGCGTGTTACTGTGTGTGTCTGTGTAGGCGTGTTACTGTGTAGGCGTGTGTCGGTGTGTTACTGTGTAGGCGTGTTACTGTGTAGGCGTGTTACTGTGTAGGCGTGTTACTGTGTAGGTGTGTGTAGGCGTGTTACTGTGTAGGCGTGTGTAGGTGTGTTACTGTGTAGGCGTGTTACTGTGTAGACGTGTTACTGTGTAGGTGTGTTACTGTGTAGGCGTGTTACTGTGTAGGCGTGTTACTGTGTAGACGTGTTACTGTGTAGTCGTGTTACTGTGTAGGCGTGTTACTGTGTAGGCGTGTTAGTGTGTAGGCGTGTTACTGTGTAGGCGTGTTACTGTGTAGGTGTGTGTAGGCGTGTTACTGTGTAGGCGTGTTACTGTGTAGGTGTGTGTAGGCGTGTTACTGTGTAGGCGTGTTGCTGTGTAGGCGTGTTACTGTGTAGGCGTGTTACTGTGTAGACGTGTTACTGTGTAGGCGTGTTACTGTGTAGGCGTGTTACTGTGTAGGTCTGTGTAGGTGTGTTACTGTGTAGGCGTGTTGCTGTGTAGGTGTGTTACTGTGTAGGTATGTGTAGGCGTGTTACTGTGTAGGCGTGTTACTGTGTAGACGTGTTACTGTGTAGACGTGTTACTGTGTAGGCGTGTTACTGTGTAGGCGTGTTACTGTGTAGGCGTGTTACTGTGTAGGTCTGTGTAGGCGTGTTACTGTGTAGGTGTGTTACTGTGTAGGCGTGTTACTGTGTAGGCGTGTTACTGTGTAGGCGTGTTACTGTGTAGGCGTGTTACTGTGTAGGCGTGTTACTGTGTAGGTCTGTGTAGGCATGTTACTGTGTAGGTGTGTTACTGTGTAGGTGTGTTACTGTGTAGGCGTGTTACTGTGTAGGTCTGTGTAGGCGTGTTACTGTGTAGGCGTGTTACTGTGTAGGTGTGTTACTGTGTAGGTGTGTGTAGGCGTGTTGCTGTGTAGGCGTGTTGCTGTGTATGTGTGTTACTGTGTAGGCGTGTTACTGTGTAGGCGTGTTACTGTGTAGGTGTGTTACTGTGTAGACGTGTTACTGTGTAGGCGTGTTACTGTGTAGGCGTGTTACTGTGTAGGCGTGTTACTGTGTAGGTCTGTGTAGGCGTGTTACTGTGTAGACGTGTTACTGTGTAGGCGTGTTACTGTGTAGGCGTGTTGCTGTGTAGGCGTGTTACTGTGTAGGCGTGTTACTGTGTAGGCATGTTACTGTGTAGGTGTGTGTAGGCGTGTTACTGTGTAGGCGTGTTACTGTGTAGGCGTGTTAGTGTGTAGGCGTGTTACTGTGTAGGCGTGTTACTGTGTAGGCGTGTTACTGTGTAGGTCTGTGTAGGCGTGTTACTGTGTAGACGTGTTACTGTGTAGGCGTGTTACTGTGTAGGCGTGTGTAGGTGTGTTACTGTGTAGGTGTGTTACTGTGTAGGGTGTGTAGGCGTGTTACTGTGTAGGCGTGTTGCTGTGTAGGTGTGTTACTGTGTAGGTGTGTGTAGGCGTGTTACTGTGTTGGCGTGTTACTGTGTAGGCGTGTTACTGTGTAGGCGTGTTACTGTGTAGGCGTGTTACTGTGTAGGCGTGTTACTGTGTAGGCGTGTTACTGTGTAGGTCTGTGTAGGTGTGTTACTGTGTAGGCGTGTTACTGTGTAGGCGTGTTACTGTGTAGCCGTGTTACTGTGTAGACGTGTTACTGTGTAGGCGTGTTACTGTGTAGGTGTGTGTAGGCGTGTTACTGTGTAGGCGTGTTACTGTGTAGGCGTGTTACTGTGTAGGCGTGTTACTGTGTAGGCGTGTTACTGTGTAGGCGTGTTACTGTGTAGGCGTGTTACGGTGTAGGTCTGTGTAGGCGTGTTACTGTGTAGGTGTGTTACTGTGTAGGCATGTTACTGTGTAGGTGTGTGTAGGCGTGTTACTGTGTAGGCGTGTTGCTGTGTAGGTGTGTTACTGTGTAGGTGTGTGTAGGCGTGTTACTGTGTAGGCGTGTTAATGTGTAGGTCTGTGTAGGCGTGTTACTGTGTAGGTGTGTTACTGTGTAGGTCTGTGTAGGCGTGTTACTGTGTAGGCGTGTGTAGGTGTGTTACTGTGTAGACGTGTTACTGTGTAGACGTGTTGCTGTGTAGGCGTGTTACTGTGTAGACGTGTTACTGTGTAGGTCTGTGTAGGCGTGTTACTGTGTAGGTGTGTTACTGTGTAGGCATGTTACTGTGTAGGTGTGTGTAGGCGTGTTACTGTGTAGGTGTGTTACTGTGTATGTGTGTTACTGTGTAGGTGTGTTACTGTGTAGGTGTGTGTAGGCGTGTTACTGTGTAGGCGTGTTGCTGTGTAGGTGTGTTACTGTGTAGGTGTTACTGTGTAGATGTGTTACTGTGTAGTCGTGTTACTGTGTAGGCGTGTTACTGTGTAGGCGTGTTACTGTGTAGGCGTGTTACTGTGTAGGCGTGTTACTGTGTAGGCGTGTTACTGTGTAGGTCTGTGTAGGTGTGTTACTGTGTAGGTGTGTTACTGTGTAGACGTGTTACTGTGTAGACGTGTTACTGTGTAGGCGTGTTACTGTGTAGGTCTGTGTAGGCGTGTTACTGTGTAGGCATGTTACTGTGTAGGTGTGTGTAGGCGTGTTACTGTGTAGGCGTGTTACTGTGTAGACGTGTTACTGTGTAGACGTGTTACTGTGTAGGCGTGTTACTGTGTAGGCGTGTTACTGTGTAGGCGTGTTACTGTGTAGGCGTGTTACTGTGTAGGCATGTTACTGTGTAGGTGTGTTACTGTGTAGGCGTGTTACTGTGTAGGCGTGTTCTGTGTAGTTGTGTGTAGGCGTGTTACTGTGTAGGCGTGTTACTGTGTAGGCGTGTTACTGTGTAGACGTGTTACTGTGTAGGTGTGTGTAGGCGTGTTACTGTGTAGGCGTGTTGCTGTGTAGGTGTGTTACTGTGTAGGTGTGTGTAGGCGTGTTACTGTGTAGGCGTGTTGCTGTGTAGGCGTGTTACTGTGTAGGTCTGTGTAGGTGTGTTACTGTGTAGGCGTGTTACTGTGTAGACGTGTTACTGTGTAGGCGTGTTACTGTGTAGGTGTGTTACTGTGTAGGCATGTTACTGTGTAGGTCTGTGTAGGTGTGTTACTGTGTAGGTGTGTTACTGTGTAGGTGTGTGTAGGCGTGTTACTGTGTAGGCGTGTTGCTGTGTAGGTGTGTGTAGGCGTGTTACTGTGTAGGCGTGTTACTGTGTAGGCGTGTTACTGTGTAGGCGTGTTACTGTGTAGGCGTGTTACTGTGTGGGTCTGTGTAGGTGTGTTACTGTGTAGGCGTGTTACTGTGTAGACGTGTTACTGTGTAGGCGTGTTACTGTGTAGGTGTGTTACTGTGTATGCGTGTTACTGTGTAGGCGTGTTACTGTGTAGACGTGTTACTGTGTAGGCGTGTTACTGTGTAGGTCTGTGTAGGTGTGTTACTGTGTAGGTGTGTTACTGTGTAGGTGTGTGTAGGCGTGTTACTGTGTAGGCGTGTTGCTGTGTAGGTGTGTGTAGGCGTGTTACTGTGTAGGCGTGTTACTGTGTAGGCTTGTTACTGTGTAGGCGTGTTACTGTGTAGGCGTGTTACTGTGTAGATGTGTTACTGTGTAGGCGTGTTACTGTGTAGGTCTGTGTAGGCGTGTTACTGTGTAGGTGTGTTACTGTGTAGGCGTGTGTAGGTGTGTTACTGTGTCGGTGTGTTACTGTGTAGGCGTGTTACTGTGTAGACGTGTTACTGTGTAGGCGTGTTACTGTGTAGGTGTGTGTAGGTGTGTTTATGCGTGTTACTGTGTAGGCGTGTTGCTGTGTAGGTGTGTTACTGTGTAGGTGTGTGTAGGCGTGTTACTGTGTAGGCGTGTTGCTGTGTAGGCGTGTTACTGTGTAGGCGTGTTACTGTGTAGGCGTGTTGCTGTGTAGGCGTGTTACTGTGTAGGCGTGTTACTGTGTAGGCGTGTTACTGTGTAGTTCTGTGTAGGTGTGTTACTGTGTTGGCGTGTTACTGTGTAGGCGTGTTTCTGTGTAGGCGTGTTACTGTGTAGGCGTGTTACTGTGTAGGCGTGTTACTGTGTAGACGTGTTACTGTGTAGGCGTGTTACTGTGTAGGCGTGTTACTGTGTAGGTCTGTGTAGGCGTGTTACTGTGTAGGTGTGTTACTGTGTAGGCGTGTTACTGTGTAGGCGTGTTACTGTGTAGGCGTGTTACTGTGTAGGTGTGTTACTGTGTAGGTGTGTGTAGGCGTGTTACTGTGTAGGTGTGTTTCTGTGTAGGCGTGTTACTGTGTAGCCGTGTTACTGTGTAGACGTGTTACTGTGTAGGCGTGTTACTGTGTAGGTGTGTGTAGGTGTGTTACTGTGTAGGCGTGTTACTGTGTAGGTGTGTGTAGGCGTGTTTCTGTGTAGGCGTGTTACTGTGTAGGCGTGTTACTGTGTAGGCGTGTTACTGTGTAGGCGTGTTACTGTGTAGGTGTGTTACTGTGTGGACGTGTTACTGTGTAGGCGTGTGTAGGTGTGTTACTGTGTAGGTGTGTTACTGTGTAGGTGTGTGTAGGCGTGTTACTGTGTAGGCGTGTTACTGTGTAGACGTGTTACTGTGTAGGTGTGTTACTGTGTAGGCATGTTACTGTGTAGACGTGTTACTGTGTAGACGTGTTACTGTGTAGGCGTGTTACTGTGTAGGTGTGTGTAGGTGTGTTACTGTGTAGGTGTGTTACTGTGTAGGTGTGTGTAGGCGTGTTACTGTGTAGGCGTGTTACTGTGTAGGCGTGTTACTGTGTAGGCGTGTTACTGTGTAGGCGTGTTACTGTGTAGGTCTGTGTAGGCGTGTTACTGTGTAGGTGTGTTACTGTGTAGGCGTGTTCCTGTGTAGACGTGTTACTGTGTAGACGTGTTACTGTGTAGGCGTGTTACTGTGTAGGTGTGTTACTGTGTAGGCGTGTTACTGTGTAGGCGTGTTACTGTGTAGGTCTGTGTAGGTGTGTTACTGTGTAGTCGTGTTACTGTGTATGTCTGTGTAGGCGTGTTACTGTGTAGGTGTGTTACTGTGTAGGTGTGTGTAGGTGTGTTACTGTGTAGGTGTGTTACTGTGTAGGTGTGTGTAGGCGTGTTACTGTGTAGGTGTGTTACTGTGTAGTCGTGTTACTGTGTAGGCGTGTTACTGTGTAGGTCTGTGTAGGCGTGTTACTGTGTAGGTGTGTTACTGTGTAGGCATGTTACTGTGTAGGTCTGTGTAGGCGTGTTACTGTGTAGGCGTGTTACTGTGTAGGTCTGTGTAGGTGTGTTTCTGTGTAGGCGTGTTACTGTGTAGGCGTGTTACTGTGTAGGCGTGTTCCTGTGTAGGCGTGTTCCTGTGTAGGTGTGTTACTGTGTAGGCATGTTACTGTGTAGACGTGTTACTGTGTAGACGTGTTACTGTGTAGGTGTGTTATTGTGTAGACGTGTTACTGTGTAGGCGTGTTACTGTGTAGGCGTGTTACTGTGTAGGGCTGTGTAGGCGTGTTACTGTGTAGGTCTGTGTAGGCGTGTTACTGTGTAGGCGTGTTACTGTGTAGGTGTGTTACTGTGTAGGTGTGTGTAGGCGTGTTACTGTGTAGGCGTGTTGCTGTGTAGGTGTGTGTAGGTGTGTTACTGTGTAGGCGTGTTACTGTGTAGGTGTGTGTAGGCGTGTTACTGTGTAGGTCTGTGTAGGCGTGTTAGTGTGTAGACGTGTTAGTGTGTAGGCGTGTTACTGTGTAGGCGTGTTGCTGTGTAGGTGTGTTACTGTGTAGGTGTGTGTAGGCGTGTTACTGTGTAGGCGTGTTACTGTGTAGGCGTGTTACTGTGTAGGCGTGTTACTGTGTAGGTCTGTGTAGGCGTGTTACTGTGTAGGCGTGTTACTGTGTAGTCGTGTTACTGTGTAGTCGTGTTACTGTGTAGGCGTGTTACTGTGTAGGTCTGTGTAGGTGTGTTACTGTGTAGACGTGTTACTGTGTAGACGTGTTACTGTGTAGGCGTGTTACTGTGTAGGCGTGTTACTGTGTAGGCGTGTTTCTGTGTATGTCTGTGTAGGCGTGTTACTGTGTAGGTGTGTTACTGTGTAGGCATGTTACTGTGTAGGTCTGTGTAGGCGTGTTACTGTGTAGACGTGTTACTGTGTAGGCGTGTTACTGTGTGGACGTGTTACTGTGTAGGCGTGTTACTGTGTAGGCGTGTTGCTGTGTAGGTGTGTGTAGGTGTGTTACTGTGTAGGCGTGTTACTGTGTAGGTCTGTGTAGGCGTGTTACTGTGTAGGCGTGTTACTGTGTAGGCGTGTTACTGTGTAGGTGTGTGTAGGCGTGTTACTGTGTAGGCTTGTTACTGTGTAGGCGTGTTACTGTGTAGGAGTGTTACTGTGTAGACGTGTTACTGTGTAGGTCTGTGTAGGCGTGTTACTGTGTAGGTGTGTTACTGTGTAGGCATGTTACTGTGTAGGTCTGTGTAGGCGTGTTACTGTGTAGGCATGTTACTGTGTAGGTCTGTGTAGGCGTGTTACTGTGTAGGCGTGTTACTGTGTAGGTCTGTGTAGGCGTGTTACTGTGTAGCTGTGTTACTGTGTAGACGTGTTACTGTGTAGGCGTGTTCCTGTGTAGGCGTGTTACTGTGTAGGCGTGTTACTGTGTAGGTCTGTGTAGGCGTGTTACTGTGTAGGCGTGTTACTGTGTAGGCGTGTTACTGTGTAGGTCTGTGTAGGTGTGTTACTGTGTAGGCGTGTTACTGTGTAGGTGTGTGTAGGCGTGTTACTGTGTAGGCGTGTTACTGTGTAGGTGTGTGTAGGCGTGTTACTGTGTAGACGTGTTACTGTGTAGGCGTGTTACTGTGTAGACGTGTTACTGTGTAGACGTGTTACTGTGTAGGCGTGTTACTGTGTAGGTCTGTGTAGGCGTGTTACTGTGTAGGCGTGTTACTGTGTAGGCGTGTGTAGGCGTGTTACTGTGTAGGCGTGTTACTGTGTAGGCGTGTTACTGTGTAGGCGTGTTACTGTGTAGGCGTGTTACTGTGTAGGCATGTTACTGTGTAGGTGTGTGTAGGCGTGTTACTGTGTAGGCGTGTTACTGTGTAGGTGTGTGTAGGCGTGTTACTGTGTAGGCGTGTTACTGTGTAGACGTGTTACTGTGTAGGTGTGTTACTGTGTAGGCATGTTACTGTGTAGACGTGTTACTGTGTAGGCGTGTTACTATGTAGGCGTGTTACTGTGTAGGCGTGTTACTGTGTAGGTCTGTGTAGGTGTGTTACTGTGTAGGCGTGTTACTGTGTAGGTGTGTGTAGGCGTGTTACTGTGTAGGCGTGTTACGGTGTAGGCGTGTTACTGTGTAGGCGTGTTACTGTGTAGGCATGTTACTGTGTAGACGTGTTACTGTGTAGACGTGTTACTGTGTAGGTGTGTTACTGTGTAGGCATGTTACTGTGTAGACGTGTTACTGTGTAGGTGTGTGTAGGCATGTTACTGTGTAGGCGTGTTACTGTGTAGACGTGTTACTGTGTAGGTGTGTTACTGTGTAGGCATGTTACTGTGTAGACGTGTTACTGTGTAGACGTGTTACTGTGTAGGCGTGTTGCTGTGTAGGCGTGTGACTGTGTAGGCGTGTTACTGTGTAGTTTGTGTATGCGTGTTACTGTGTAGGCGTGTTATTGTGTAGGCGTGTTACTGTGTAGGCCTGTTACTGTGTAGGTGTGTGTAGGCGTGTTACTGTGTAGGCGTGTTGCTGTGTAGGTGTGTGTAGGCGTGTTACTGTGTAGGCGTGTTACTGTGTAGGCGTGTTACTGTGTAGGCGTGTTACTGTGTAGACGTGTTACTGTGTAGACGTGTTACTGTGTAGGTCTGTGTAGGCGTGTTACTGTGTAGGCATGTTACTGTGTAGGTCTGTGTAGGCGTGTTACTGTGTAGGCGTGTTACTGTGTAGACGTGTTACTGTGTAGACGTGTTACTGTGTAGGCGTGTTACTGTGTAGGTGTGTTATTGTGTAGACGTGTTACTGTGTAGGCGTGTTACTGTGTAGCCGTGTTACTGTGTGGACGTGTTACTGTGTAGGCGTGTGACTGTGTAGGTCTGTGTAGGCGTGTTACTGTGTAGGCGTGTTACTGTGTAGGCGTGTTACTGTGTAGGCGTGTTACTGTGTAGGTCTGTGTAGGTGTGTTACTGTGTAGGTGTGTTACTGTGTAGACGTGTTACTGTGTAGACGTGTTACTGTGTAGGCGTGTTACTGTGTAAGTGTGTTACTGTGTAGGTGTGTGTAGGCGTGTTACTGTGTAGGCGTGTTACTGTGTAGGCGTGTTACTGTGTAGGCGTGTTACTGTGTAGGTCTGTGTAGGCGTGTTACTGTGTAGGCGTGTTACTGTGTAGGCGTGTGTAGGTGTGTTCCTGTGTAGGTGTGTTGCTGTGTAGGCGTGTTACTGTGTAGGCGTGTTACTGTGTAGGCATGTTACTGTGTAGGTCTGTGTGGTCGTGTTACTGTGTAGGCGTGTTACTGTTTAGGTGTGTTACTGTGTAGGCGTGTTACTGTGTAGACGTGTTACTGTGTAGACGTGTTACTGTGTAGGCATGTTACTGTGTAGGTCTGTGTAGGCGTGTTACTGTGTAGGTGTGTTACTGTGTAGGCGTGTTACTGTGTAGGTGTGTGTAGGCGTGTTACTGTGTAGGCGTGTTGCTGTGTAGGCGTGTTACTGTGTAGGCGTGTTACTGTGTGGTTCTGTGTAGGCGTGTTGCTGTGTAGGTGTGTTACTGTGTAGGTGTGTGTAGGCGTGTTTCTGTGTAGGTGTGTTACTGTGTAGGCGTGTTACTGTGTAGACGTGTTACTGTGTAGGCGTGTTACTGTGTAGGCATGTTACTGTGTAGGTCTGTGTAGGCGTGTTACTGTGTAGACGTGTTACTGTGTAGGCGTGTTACTGTGTAGGCGTGTTGCTGTGTAGGCGTGTTACTGTGTAAGTGTGTTACTGTGTAGGTCTGTGTAGGTGTGTGACTGTGTAGGTGTGTTACTGTGTAGGTGTGTTACTGTGTAGGTGTGTTACTGTGTAGGCGTGTTACTGTGTAGGCGTGTTACTGTGTAGACGTGTTACTGTGTAGGTGTGTTACTGTGTAGGTGTGTGTAGGCGTGTTACTGTGTAGGCGTGTTACTGTGTAGGCGTGTTACTGTGTAGACGTGTTACTGTGTAGACGTGTTACTGTGTAGGCATGTTACTGTGTAGGTCTGTGTAGGCGTGTTACTGTGTAGACGTGTTACTGTGTAGGTCTGTGTAGGCGTGTTACTGTGTAGGTGTGTGTAGGCGTGTTACTGTGTAGGCGTGTTGCTGTGTAGGCGTGTTACTGTGTAGGCGTGTTGCTGTGTATGTGTGTGTAGGCGTGTTACTGTGTAGGCGTGTTGCTGTGTAGGCGTGTTACTGTGTAGGTCTGTGTAGGTGTGTTACTGTGTAGGTGTGTTACTGTGTAGTCGTGTTACTGTGTAGGCGTGTTACTGTGTAGGCGTGTTACTGTGTAGACGTGTTACTGTGTAGGTCTGTGTAGGTGTGTTACTGTGTAGGTGTGTTACTGTGTAGGTGTGTGTAGGCGTGTTACTGTGTAGGCGTGTTGCTGTGTAGGCGTGTTACTGTGTAGGTGTGTGTAGGCGTGTTACTGTGTAGACGTGTTACTGTGTAGGTGTGTTACTGTGTAGGCGTGTTACTGTGTAGACGTGTTACTGTGTCGGCGTGTTACTGTGTAGGCGTGTTACTGTGTAGTTCTGTGTAGGTGTGTTACTGTGTAGGTGTGTTCCTGTGTAGGCGTGTTACTGTGTAGGCGTGTTACTGTGTAGGCGTGTTACTGTGTAGACGTGTTACTGTGTAGGCGTGTTACTGTGTAAGTGTGTTACTGTGTAGGTCTGTGTATGCGTGTTACTGTGTAGGCGTGTTACTGTGTAGGCGTGTTACTGTGTAGACGTGTTACTGTGTAGACGTGTTACTGTGTAGGCGTGTTACTGTGTAGGCGTGTTACTGTGTAGGCGTGTTACGGTGTAGGTCTGTGTAGGTGTGTTATGTGTAGGTGTGTGTAGGTGTGTTACTGTGTAGGCGTGTTACTGTGTAGGTCTGTGTAGGCGTGTTACTGTGTAGGCGTGTTACTGTGTAAGTGTGTTACTGTGTAGGTCTGTGTAGGCGTGTTACTGTGTAGGCGTGTTACTGTGTAGGCGTGTTACTGTGTAGGCGTGTTACTGTGTAGGCGTGTTACTGTGTAGACGTGTTACTGTGTAGGCGTGTGTAGGTGTGTTACTGTGTAGGCGTGTTACTGTGTAGGCGTGTTACTGTGTAGGCGTGTTACTGTGTAGGCATGTTACTGTGTAGGCCTGTGTAGACGTGTTACTGTGTAGACGTGTTACTGTGTAGACGTGTTACTGTGTAGGCGTGTTACTGTGTAAGTGTGTTACTGTGTAGGTCTGTGTAGGCGTGTTACTGTGTAGGCGTGTTACTGTGTAGGCGTGTTACTGTGTAGGTCGGTGTAGGCGTGTTACTGTGTAGACGTGTTACTGTGTAGGCGTGTTACTGTGTAGGCCTGTGTCGGTGTGTTTCTGTGTAGGTGTGTTACTGTGTAGGCGTGTTACTGTGTAGGCGTGTTACTGTGTAGGCTGTGTAGGTGTGTTACTGTGTAGGCGTGTTACTGTGTAGGCGTGTTACTGTGTAGGCGTGTTACTGTGTAGACGTGTTACTGTGTAGACGTGTTACTGTGTAGGCGTGTTACTGTGTAGGTCTGTGTAGGTGTGTTACTGTGTAGGCGTGTTACTGTGTAGGTGTGTTACTGTGTAGGCGTGTGACTGTGTAGACGTGTTACTGTGTGGGCGTGTTACTGTGTAGGCGTGTTACTGTGTAGGCGTGTTACTGTGTAGGTGTGTGTAGGTGTGTTACTGTGTAGGCGTGTTGCTGTGTAGGTGTGTTAGTGTGTAGGTGTGTTACTGTGTGCGTGTTACTGTGTAGGCGTGTTACTGTGTAGGCGTGTTACTGTGTAGGCGTGTTACTGTGTAGGTCTGTGTAGGTGTGTTACTGTGTAGGCGTGTTACTGTGTAGGTGTGTGTAGGCGTGTTAGTGTGTAGGCGTGTTACTGTGTAGGCGTGTGACTGTGTAGGCGTGTTACTGTGTAGTCGTGTTACTGTGTAGGCGTGTTTCTGTGTAGGTGTGTGTAGGCGTGTTACTGTGTAGGCGTGTTGCTGTGTAGGCGTGTTACTGTGTAGGCGTGTTACTGTGTAGGCATGTTACTGTGTAGGTCTGTGTAGGTGTGTTACTGTGTAGGTGTGTTACTGTGTAGACGTGTTACTGTGTAGGCGTGTTACTGTGTAGGCGTGTTACTGTGTAGGTGTGTTACTGTGTAGGTGTGTGTAGGCGTGTTACTGTGTAGGCGTGTTACTGTGTAGGCGTGTTACTGTGTAGACGTGTTACTGTGTAGGCGTGTTACTGTGTAGGTCTGTGTAGGTGTGTTACTGTGTAGGCGTGTTACTGTGTAGGCGTGTTGCTGTGTATGTGTGTGTAGGCGTGTTACTGTGTAGGCGTGTTGCTGTGTAGGCGTGTTACTGTGTAGGCGTGTTACTGTGTAGACGTGTTACTGTGTAGGCGTGTTACTGTGTAGGTCTGTGTAGGTGTGTTAGTGTGTAGGCGTGTTACTGTGTAGGTGTGTGTAGGTGTGTTACTGTGTAGGTGTGTTGCTGTGTAGGCGTGTTACTGTGTAGGCGTGTTACTGTGTAGACGTGTTACTGTGTAGGTGTGTTACTGTGTAGTCGTGTTACTGTGTAGGTGTGTTACTGTGTAGGTGTGTTACTGTGTAGGCGTGTTACTGTGTAGGCGTGTTACTGTGTAGGCGTGTTACTGTGTAGACGTGTTACTGTGTAGGCGTGTTACTGTGTAGGTGTGTTACTGTGTAGGTGTGTGTAGGCGTGTTACTGTGTAGGCATGTTACTGTGTAGGTCTGTGTAGGCGTGTTACTGTGTAGACGTGTTACTGTGTAGGTGTGTTACTGTGTAGGCGTGTTACTGTGTAGACGTGTTAGTGTGTAGGCGTGTTACTGTGTAGGCGTGTTACTGTGTAGGCGTGTTACTGTGTAGGTGTGTGTAGGCGTGTTACTGTGTAGGCGTGTTGCTGTGTAGGCGTGTTACTGTGTAGACGTGTTACTGTGTAGGCGTGTTTCTGTGTAGGCGTGTTACTGTGTAGGTGTGTGTAGGTGTGTTACTGTGTAGGTGTGTGTAGGCGTGTTACTGTGTAGGCGTGTTGCTGTGTAGGTGTGTTACTGTGTAGGCGTGTTACTGTGTAGGCGTGTTACTGTGTAGGTCTGTGTAGGCGTGTTACTGTGTAGACGTGTTACTGTGTAGGTGTGTTACTGTGTAGGTGTGTTACTGTGTAGGTGTGTGTAGGCGTGTTACTGTGTAGGCGTGTTACTGTGTAGACGTGTTACTGTGTAGACGTGTTACTGTGTAGGCGTGTTACTGTGTAGGCGTGTTACTGTGTAGGCGTGTTACTGTGTAGGCGTGTTACTGTGTAGGCTGTGTAGGCGTGTTACTGTGTAGACGTGTTACTGTGTAGGTCTGTGTAGGCGTGTTACTGTGTAGGCGTGTTACTGTGTAGGCGTGTTACTGTGTAGGTCTGTGTAGGTGTGTTACTGTGTAGGTGTGTGTAGGCGTGTTACTGTGTAGGCGTGTTACTGTGTAAGTGTGTTACTGTGTAGGTCTGTGTAGGTGTGTTACTGTGTAGGTGTGTTACTGTGTAGACGTGTTACTGTGTAGACGTGTTACTGTGTAGGCGTGTTACTGTGTAGGCGTGTTACTGTGTAGGCGTGTTACTGTGTGGGTCTGTGTAGGTGTGTTACTGTGTAGGTGTGTTACTGTGTAGACGTGTTACTGTGTAGACGTGTTACTGTGTAGACGTGTTACTGTGTAGGCGTGTTACTGTGTAGGCGTGTTACTGTGTAGGCGTGTTACTGTGTAGGTGTGTGTAGGCGTGTTACTGTGTAGGCGTGTTGCTGTGTAGGCGTGTTACTGTGTAGGCGTGTTACTGTGTAGGCGTGTTACTGTGTAGGCGTGTTACTGTGTAGGCGTGTTACTGTGTAAGTGTGTTACTGTGTAGGTCTGTGTAGGTGTGTTACTGTGTAGGTGTGTTACTGTGTAGACGTGTTACTGTGTAGACGTGTTACTGTGTAGGCGTGTTACTGTGTAGGCGTGTTACTGTGTAGGCGTGTTACTGTGTAGACGTGTTACTGTGTAGACGTGTTACTGTGTAGGCGTGTTACTGTGTAGGTGTGTTACTGTGTAGGTGTGTGTAGGCGTGTTACTGTGTAGGCGTGTTGCTGTGTAGGTGTGTGTAGGCGTGTTACTGTGTAGGCGTGTTGCTGTGTAGGCGTGTTACTGTGTAGGTCTGTGTAGGTGTGTTACTGTGTAGGCGTGTTACTGTGTAGGGGTGTTACTGTGTAGACGTGTTACTGTGTAGTCGTGTTACTGTGTAGGCGTGTTACTGTGTAGACGTGTTATTGTGTAGGCGTGTTACTGTGTAGGCGTGTTAATGTGTGGGTGTGTGTAGGCGTGTTACTGTGTAGGCGTGTTACTGTGTAGGCATGTTACTGTGTAGGTCTGTGTAGGTGTGTTACTGTGTAGACGTGTTACTGTGTAGGCGTGTTACTGTGTAGACGTGTTACTGTGTAGGAGTGTTACTGTGTAGACGTGTTACTGTGTAGGTCTGTGTAGGCGTGTTACTGTGTAGGCGTGTTACTGTGTAGGCGTGTTCCTGTGTAGGCGTGTTACTGTGTAGGTCTGTGTAGGCGTGTTACTGTGTAGACGTGTTACTGTGTAGGCGTGTTACTGTGTAGGCGTGTTACTGTGTAGGCGTGTTACTGTGTAGGCGTGTTACTGTGTAGGTCTGTGTAGGTGTGTTACTGTGTAGGTGTGTGTAGGCGTGTTACTGTGTAGGCGTGTTACTGTGTAGGTCTGTGTAGGTGTGTTACTGTGTAGGCGTGTTACTGTGTAGGCGTGTTACTGTGTAGGCATGTTACTGTGTAGATGTGTTACTGTGTAGACGTGTTACTGTGTAGGCATGTTACTGTGTAGGTCTGTGTAGGCGTGTTACTGTGTAGGCGTGTTACTGTGTAGGCGTGTTACTGTGTAGGCGTGTTACTGTGTAGACGTGTTACTGTGTAGGCGTGTTACTGTGTAGGCGTGTTACTGTGTAGGCGTGTTACTGTGTAGGTCTGTGTAGGTGTGTTACTGTGTAGGTGTGTGTAGGCGTGTTACTGTGTAGGCATGTTACTGTGTAGGTCTGTGTAGGCGTGTTACTGTGTAGACGTGTTACTGTGTAGGCGTGTTACTGTGTAGGCGTGTTACTGTGTAGGCGTGTTACTGTGTAGGCGTGTTACTGTGTAGGCTGTGTAGGTGTGTTACTGTGTAGGTGTGTGTAGGCGTGTTACTGTGTAGGCGTGTTGCTGTGTAGGCGTGTTACTGTGTAGGCGTGTTACTGTGTAGGTCTGTGTAGGTGTGTTACTGTGTAGGCGTGTTACTGTGTAGACGTGTTACTGTGTAGGCGTGTTACTGTGTAGACGTGTTACTGTGTAGGCGTGTTACTGTGTAGGTCTGTGTAGGTGTGTTACTGTGTAGGCGTGTTACTGTGTAGGTGTGTGTAGGGTGTTCCTGTGTAGGCGTGTTGCTGTGTAGGCGTGTTACTGTGTAGGTGTGTGTAGGCGTGTTACTGTGTAGGTGTGTTACTGTGTAGGCGTGTTACTGTGTAGGCGTGTTACTGTGTAGGCGTGTTACTGTGTAGGCGTGTTACTGTGTAGGTCTGTGTAGGTGTGTTACTGTGTAGGCGTGTTACTGTGTAGGCGTGTTACTGTGTAGGCGTGTTACTGTGTAGGCGTGTTACTGTGTAGGCGTGTTACTGTGTAGGCGTGTTACTGTGTAAGTGTGTTACTGTGTAGGCATGTTACTGTGTAGACGTGTTACTGTGTAGGCGTGTTTCTGTGTGGGTATGTGTCTGTGTAGGTCTGTGTAGGGGTGTTACTGTGTAGGCGTGTTACTGTGTAGGCGTGTTACTGTGTAGGCATGTTACTGTGTAGGTCTGTGTAGGCGTGTTACTGTGTAGATGTGTTACTGTGTAGACGTGTTACTGTGTAGGCGTGTTACTGTGTAGGCGTGTTACTGTGTAGCCGTGTTACTGTGTAGAGGTGTTACTGTGTAGGCGTGTTACTGTGTAGGCGTGTTACTGTGTAGGCGTGTTACTGTGTAGGCGTGTTTCTGTGTAGGTCTGTGTAGGTGTGTTACTGTGTAGGCGTGTTACTGTGTAGACGTGTTACTGTGTAGGCGTGTTACTGTGTAGACGTGTTACTGTGTAGGCGTGTTACTGTGTAGGCGTGTTACTGTGTAGGCGTGTTACTGTGTAGGTCTGTGTAGGTGTGTTACTGTTTAGGTGTGTTACTGTGTAGGTGTGTGTAGGCGTGTTACTGTGTAGGCGTGTTGCTGTGTAGGTGTGTGTAGGCGTGTTCCTGTGTAGGCGTGTTACTGTGTAGTTCTGTGTAGGCGTGTTACTGTGTAGGTGTGTTACTGTGTAGACGTGTTACTGTGTAGGCGTGTTACTGTGTAGACGTGTTACTGTGTAGACGTGTTACTGTGTAGGCGTGTTACTGTGTAGGCGTGTTACGGTGTAGGCGTGTTACTGTGTAGGTCGGTGTAGGCGTGTTACTGTGTAGGTGTGTTACTGTGTAGGTGTGTGTAGGCGTGTTACTGTGTAGGCGTGTTGCTGTGTGGGTGTGTGTAGGCGTGTTACTGTGTAGGCGTGTTTCTGTGTAGGCGTGTTACTGTGTAGGTCTGTGTAGGTGTGTTACTGTGTAGGCGTGTTACTGTGTAGGCGTGTTACTGTGTAGGCGTGTTACTGTGTAGACGTGTTACTGTGTAGGCGTGTTACGGTGTAGGTCTGTGTAGGTGTGTTACTGTGTAGGTGTGTTACTGTGTGGGTGTGTGTAGGCGTGTTACTGTGTAGGCGTGTTACTGTGTAGGTGTGTGTAGGCGTGTTACTGTGTAGGCGTGTTGCTGTGTAGGCGTGTTACTGTGTAGGTCTGTGTAGGTGTGTTACTGTGTAGGTGTGTTACTGTGTAGGTGTGTGTAGGCGTGGTACTGTGTAGGCGTGTTGCTGTGTAGGTGTGTTACTGTGTAGGTGTGTGTAGGCGTGTTACTGTGTAGGCGTGTTGCTGTGTAGGCGTGTTACGGTGTAGACGTGTTACTGTGTAGGTCTGTGTATGCGTGTTACTGTGTAGGCGTGTTACTGTGTAGACGTGTTACTGTGTAGGCGTGTTACTGTGTAGGTGTGTTAGGTGTAGGCGTGTTACTGTGTAGATGTGTTACTGTGTAGACGTGTTACTGTGTAGGCGTGTTACTGTGTAGGTCTGTGTAGGCATGTTACTGTGTAGGCGTGTTACTGTGTAGGCGTGTTACTGTGTAGGCGTGTTACTGTGTAGACGTGTTACTGTGTAGGCGTGTTACTGTGTAAGTGTGTTACTGTGTAGGTCTGTGTAGGCGTGTTAGTGTGTAGGCGTGTTACTGTGTAGATGTGTTACTGTGTAGGCGTGTTACTGTGTAGGCGTGTTGCTGTGTAGGCGTGTTACTGTGTAGGTGTGTTACTGTGTAGGCGTTTTACTGTGTAGGCGTGTTACTGTGTAGGTGTGTTACTGTGTAGGCGTGTTACTGTGTAGATGTGTTACTGTGTAGACGTGTTACTGTGTAGGCGTGTTACTGTGTAGGCGTGTTTGTGTGTAGACGTGTTACTGTGTAGTCGTGTTACTGTGTAGGCGTGTTACTGTGTAAGTGTGTTACTGTGTAGGTCTGTGTAGGTGTGTTACTGTGTAGGCGTGTTAATGTGTAGACGTGTTACTGTGTAGGCGTGTTACTGTGTAGGTGTGTTACTGTGTAGGCGTGTTACTGTGTAGGTCTGTGTAGGTGTGTTACTGTGTAGGCGTGTTACTGTGTAGACGTGTTACTGTGTAGGCGTGTTACTGTGTAGGTGTGTATGTGTAGGCGTGTTACTGTGTAGACGTGTTACTGTGTAGGCGTGTTACTGTGTAGGCGTGTTACTGTGTAGGCGTGTTACTGTGTAGGCGTGTTACTGTGTAGGCGTGTTACTGTGTAGGCGTGTTACTGTGTAGGTGTGTGTAGGCGTGTTACTGTGTAGGCGTGTTACTGTGTAGGCGTGTTACTGTGTAGGCGTGTTACTGTGTAGACGTGTTACTGTGTAGACGTGTTACTGTGTAGGCGTGTTACTGTGTAGGTCTGTGTAGGTGTGTTACTGTGTAGGTGTGTGTAGGCGTGTTACTGTGTAGGCGTGTTGCTGTGTAGGTGTGTTACTGTGTAGGTGTGTGTAGGCGTGTTACTGTGTTGGCGTGTTGCTGTGTAGGCGTGTTACTGTGTGGGCGTGTTACTGTGTAGTCGTGTTTCTGTGTAGGCGTGTTACTGTGTGGGTCTGTGTAGGCGTGTTACTGTGTAGGCGTGTTACTGTGTAGGCTTGTTACTGTGTAGGTCTGTGTAGGCGTGTTACTGTGTAGGCGTGTTACTGTGTAGGTCTGTGTAGGCGTGTTACTGTGTAGGCATGTTACTGTGTAGGTACTGTGTAGGCGTGTTACTGTGTAGACGTGTTACTGTGTAGGCGTGTTACTGTGTAGGCGTGTTACTGTGTAGACGTGTTACTGTGTAGGCGTGTTACTGTGTAGGCGTGTAGGCGTGTTACTGTGTAGGCATGTTACTGTGTAGGTCTGTGTAGGCGTGTTACTGTGTAGGCGTGTTACTGTGTAGGCGTGTTCCTGTGTAGGCGTGTTACTGTGTAGACGTGTTACTGTGTAGGTGTGTTACTGTGTAGGCGTGTTACTGTGTAGACGTGTTACTGTGTAGACGTGTTACTGTGTAGGTGTGTTACTGTGTAGGCGTGTTACTGTGTAGGCGTGTTACTGTGTAGGCCTGTTACTGTGTAGGTCTGTGTAGGTGTGTTACTGTGTAGGCGTGTTACTGTGTAGGCGTGTTACTGTGTAGGCGTGTTACTGTGTAGGCGTGTTACTGTGTAGGCGTGTTACTGTGTAGGTCTGTGTAGGTGTGTTACTGTGTAGGCGTGTTACTGTGTAGGTCTGTGTAGGCGTGTTACTGTGTAGGCGTGTTACTGTGTAGACGTGTTACTGTGTAGGCGTGTTACTGTGTAGTCGTGTTACTGTGTAGGCGTGTTACTGTGTAAGTGTGTTACTGTGTAGGTCTGTGTAGGCGTGTTACTGTGTAGGTGTGTTACTGTGTAGGCGTGTTACTGTGTAGGCGTGTTACTGTGTAGGTCTGTGTAGGCGTGTTACTGTGTAGGCATGTTACTGTGTAGGTCTGTGTAGGCGTGTTACTGTGTAGACGTGTTACTGTGTAGACGTGTTACTGTGTAGGTGTGTTACTGTGTAGACGTGTTACTGTGTAGGCGTGTTACTGTGTAGGCGTGTTACTGTGTAGGCGTGTAGGTGTGTTACTGTGTAGGCGTGTTACTGTGTAGGTCTGTGTAGGTGTGTTACTGTGTAGGTGTGTGTAGGCGTGTTACTGTGTAGGCGTGTTGCTGTGTAGGTGTGTTACTGTGTAGGTTTGTGTAGGCGTGTTACTGTGTAGGCGTGTTACTGTGTAGGCGTGTTACTGTGTGGTCGTGTTACTGTGTAGGCGTGTTACTGTGTAGGTCTGTGTAGGTATGTTACTGTGTAGGCGTGTTACTGTGTAGGCATGTTACTGTGTAGGTCTGTGTAGGCATGTTACTGTGTAGGTGTGTTACTGTGTAGGTGTGTTGCTGTGTAGGTGTGTGTAGGCGTGTTACTGTGTAGGCGTGTTGCTGTGTAGGTGTGGTACTGTGTAGGCGTGTTACTGTGTAGGTGTGTTACTGTGTAGGTGTGTTACTGTGTAGGCGTGTTACTGTGTAGACGTGTTACTGTGTAGGCGTGTTACTGTGTCGACGTGTTACTGTGTAGACGTGTTACTGTGTAGTCGTGTTACTGTGTAGTCGTGTTACTGTGTAGGCGTGTTACTGTGTAGGCGTGTTACTGTGTAGGTGTGTTACTGTGTAGGTGTGTTGCTGTGTAGGTCTGTGTAGGCGTGTTACTGTGTAGGCATGTTACTGTGTAGGTCTGTGTAGGCGTGTTACTGTGTAGATGTGTTACTGTGTAGGCGTGTTACTGTGTAGGCGTGTTACTGTGTAGGCGTGTTACTGTGTAGGTCTGTGTAGGCATGTTACTGTGTAGGTGTGTTACTGTGTAGGCGTGTTACTGTGTAGACGTGTTAGTGTGTAGGCGTGTTACTGTGTAGGCGTGTTACTGTGTAGGCGTGTTACTGTGTAGGCGTGTTACTGTGTAGGCGTGTTACTGTGTAGGCGTGTTACTGTGTAGGTCTGTGTAGGCGTGTTACTGTGTAGGTGTGTGTAGGCGTGTTACTGTGTAGGTGTGTTGCTGTGTAGGCGTGTTACTGTGTAGACGTGTTACTGTGTAGACGTGTTACTGTGTAGGCGTGTTACTGTGTAAGTGTGTTACTGTGTAGGTCTGTGTAGGCGTGTTACTGTGTAGGCGTGTGTAGGTGTGTTACTGTGTAGGTGTGTTACTGTGTAGGTGTGTGTAGGCGTGTTACTGTGTAGGCGTGTTACTGTGTAGGCGTGTTACTGTGTAGGTGTGTTACTGTGTAGACGTGTTACTGTGTAGGCGTGTTACTGTGTAGGCGTGTTACTGTGTAGGCGTGTTACTGTGTAGGCGTGTTACTGTGTAGACGTGTTACTGTGTAGGCGTGTTACTGTGTAGGTGTGTTACTGTGTAGGCATGTTACTGTGTAGGTGTGTTACTGTGTAGGTCTGTGTAGGCGTGTTACTGTGTAGGCGTGTTACTGTGTAGGCGTGTTACTGTGTAGGTCTGTGTAGGTGTGTTACTGTGTAGGTGTGTTACTGTGTAGACGTGTTACTGTGTAGGCGTGTTACTGTGTAGGCGTGTTACTGTGTAGGCGTGTTACTGTGTAGGCGTGTTACTGTGTAGGCGTGTTACTGTGTAGGTCTGTGTAGGTGTGTTACTGTGTAGGCGTGTTACTGTGTAGACGTGTTACTGTGTAGGTGTGTTACTGTGTAGGCGTGTTCCTGTGTAGGCGTGTTACTGTGTAGGCATGTTACTGTGTAGGTCTGTGTAGGCATGTTACTGTGTAGGTGTGTTACTGTGTAGGCGTGTTACTGTGTAGACGTGTTACTGTGTAGGCGTGTTACTGTGTAGGCGTGTTACTGTGTAGACGTGTTACTGTGTAGGCGTGTTACTGTGTAGGTGTGTGTAGGCGTGTTACTGTGTAGGCGTGTTACTGTGTAGGCGTGTTACTGTGTAGGCGTGTTACTGTGTAGGCGTGTTACTGTGTAGACGTGTTACTGTGTAGACGTGTTACTGTGTAGGCGTGTTACTGTGTAGGTCTGTGTAGGTGTGTTACTGTGTAGGTGTGTTACTGTGTAGACGTGTTACTGTGTAGACGTGTTACTGTGTAGGCGTGTTACTGTGTAGGCGTGTTACTGTGTAGACGTGTTAGTGTGTAGGCGTGTTACTGTGTAGGTCTGTGTAGGCGTGTTACTGTGTAGGTGTGTTACTGTGTAGGCGTGTTACTGTGTAGGTGTGTGTAGGCGTGTTACTGTGTAGGCATGTTACTGTGTAGGTCTGTGTAGGCGTGTTACTGTGTAGGTGTGTTACTGTGTAAGTGTGTTACTGTGTAGGTCTGTGTAGGCGTGTTACTGTGTAGGCGTGTTACTGTGTAGGCGTGTTGCTGTGTAGGCGTGTTACTGTGTAGGCGTGTTACTGTGTATGTCTGTGTAGGCGTGTTACTGTGTAGGTGTGTTGCTGTGTAGGTGTGTGTAGGCGTGTTTACTGTGTAGGCGTGTTACTGTGTAGGCGTGTTACTGTGTAGGCGTGTTACTGTGTAGGCGTGTTACTGTGTAGGCGTGTTACTGTGTAGGCGTGTTACTGTGTAGGTCTGTGTAGGCGTGTTACTGTGTAGGCGTGTGTAGGTGTGTTACTGTGTGGGTGTGTTACTGTGTAGGTGTGTTACTGTGTAGGCGTGTTACTGTGTAGGCGTGTTACTGTGTAGACGTGTTACTGTGTAGGCGTGTTACTGTGTAGGCGTGTTACTGTGTAGGCGTGTTACTGTGTAGGCGTGTTACTGTGTAGGCGTGTTACTGTGTAGGTCTGTGTAGGTGTGTTACTGTGTAGGTGTGTTACTGTGTAGACGTGTTACTGTGTAGACGTGTTACTGTGTAGACGTGTTACTGTGTAGGCGTGTTACTGTGTAGGTCTGTGTAGGCGTGTTACTGTGTATGTGTGTTACTGTGTAGGCGTGTTGCTGTGTAGGTGTGTGTAGGCGTGGTACTGTGTAGGCGTGTTACTGTGTAGGTGTGTTACTGTGTAGGTCTGTGTAGGCGTGTTACTGTGTAGGCGTGTTACTGTGTAGACGTGTTACTGTGTAGACGTGTTACTGTGTAGACGTGTTACTGTGTAGGCGTGTTACTGTGTAGGCGTGTTGCTGTGTAGGTGTGTGTAGGCGTGTTACTGTGTAGGCGTGTTACTGTGTAGGCGTGTTACTGTGTAGGCGTGTTACTGTGTAGGCGTGTTACTGTGTAGGCGTGTGTAGGTGTGTTACTGTGTAGGTGTGTTACTGTGTAGGTGTGTGTAGGCGTGTTACTGTGTAGGCGTGTTGCTGTGTAGGTGTGTTACTGTGTAGGTGTGTGTAGGCGTGTTACTGTGTAGGCGTGTTGCTGTGTAGGTCTGTGTAGGCGTGTTACTGTGTAGGCGTGTTACTGTGTAGGCGTGTTACTGTGTAGGCGTGTTACTGTGTAGACGTGTTACTGTGTAGGTGTGTTACTGTGTAGGCGTGTGTAGGTGTGTTACTGTGTAGGTGTGTTACTGTGTAGGTGTGTGTAGGCGTGTTACTGTGTAGGCGTGTTGCTGTGTAGGTGTGTTACTGTGTAGGTGTGTGTAGGCGTGTTACTGTGTAGGCATGTTACTGTGTAGGTCTGTGTAGGCGTGTTACTGTGTAGGTGTGTGTAGGTGTGTTACTGTGTAGGCGTGTTACTGTGTAGACGTGTTACTGTGTAGACGTGTTACTGTGTAGGCGTGTTACTGTGTAGGCGTGTTACTGTGTAGGCGTGTTACTGTGTAGGCGTGTTATGTGTATGTCTGTGTAGACGTGTTACTGTGTAGGCGTGTTACTGTGTAGGCGTGTTACTGTGTAGGCGTGTTACTGTGTTGGTCTGTGTAGGTGTGTTTCTGTGTAGGTGTGTGTAGGCGTGTTACTGTGTAGGCGTGTTGCTGTGTAGGTGTGTTACTGTGTAGGTGTGTGTAGGTGTGTTACTGTGTAGGCGTGTTACTGTGTAGACGTGTTACTGTGTAGGCGTGTTACTGTGTAGACGTGTTACTGTGTAGGTCTGTGTAGGTGTGTTACTGTGTAGGTGTGTTCCTGTGTAGGCGTGTTACTGTGTAGGCGTGTTACTGTGTAGGTCTGTGTAGGTGTGTTACTGTGTAGGCGTGTTACTGTGTAGACGTGTTACTGTGTAGGCGTGTTACTGTGTAGTTCTGTGTAGGTGTGTTACTGTGTAGGCGTGTTGCTGTGTGGGTGTGTGTGGGTGTGTTACTGTGTAGGCGTGTTACTGTGTGTGTCTGTGTAGGCGTGTTACTGTGTAGGCGTGTTACTGTGTAGGCGTGTTACTGTGTAGGCGTGTGTAGGTGTGTTACTGTGTAGGTGTGTTTCTGTGTAGGTGTGTGTAGGTGTGTTACTGTGTAGGCGTGTTGCTGTGTAGGTCTGTGTTGGCGTGTTACTGTGTAGGCGTGTTACTGTGTAGGCGTGTTACTGTGTAGGTGTGTGTAGGCGTGGTACTGTGTAGGCGTGTTACTGTGTAGACGTGTTACTGTGTAGACGTGTTACTGTGTAGGCGTGTTACTGTGTAGGTGTGTTACTGTGTAGGTGTGTGTAGGCGTGTTACTGTGTAGGCGTGTTACTGTGTAGGCGTGTTACTGTGTAGACGTGTTACTGTGTAGGCGTGTTACTGTGTAGACGTGTTACTGTGTAGGTGTGTGTAGGCGTGTTACTGTGTAGGCGTGTTGCTGTGTAGGTGTGTTACTGTGTAGGTGTGTGTAGGCGTGTTGCTGTGTAGGCGTGTTGCTGTGTAGGCGTGTTACTGTGTAGGCGTGTTACTGTGTAGGCATGTTACTGTGTAGGTCTGTGTAGGCGTGTTACTGTGTAGGCATGTTACTGTGTGGTGCTGTGTAGGCGTGTTACTGTGTAGGCGTGTTACTGTGTAGGCGTGTTACTGTGTAGGCATGTTACTGTGTAGGTCTGTGTAGGCGTGTTACTCTGTAGGCGTGTTACTGTGTAGGCGTGTTACTGTGTAGGTGTGTTACTGTGTAGGCGTGTTGCTGTGTAGGCGTGTTACTGTGTAGACGTGTTACTGTGTAGGCGTGTTACTGTGTAGGTCTGTGTAGGCGTGTTACTGTGTAGGTGTGTTACTGTGTAGGTGTGTTACTGTGTAGACGTGTTACTGTGTAGACGTGTTACTGTGTAGGTCTGTGTAGGCATGTTACTGTGTAGGCGTGTTACTGTGTAGGCGTGTTACTGTGTAGGTCTGTGTAGGTGTGTTACTGTGTAGGCGTGTTACTGTGTAGGTGTGTGTAGGCGTGTTACTGTGTAGGCGTGTTACTGTGTAGGCATGTTACTGTGTAGGTCTGTGTAGGCGTGTTACTGTGTAGGCGTGTGTAGGTGTGTTACTGTGTAGGCGTGTTACTGTGTAGGCGTGTTACTGTGTAGGCGTGTTACTGTGTAGGTGTGTTAGTGTGTAGGTGTGTTGCTGTGTAGGTGTGTTTCTGTGTAGGTGTGTTTTGTGTAGGCGTGTTACTGTGTAGACGTGTTACTGTGTAGGCGTGTTACTGTGTAGGCGTGTTACTGTGTAGGTCTGTGTAGGTGTGTTACTGTGTAGGCGTGTTACTGTGTAGGCGTGTTACTGTGTAGGCGTGTTACTGTGTAGACGTGTTACTGTGTAGGCGTGTTACTGTGTAGGTCTGTGTAGGCGTGTTACTGTGTAGGCGTGTTACTGTGTAGGCATGTTACTGTGTAGGTCTGTGTAGGCGTGTTGCTGTGTAGGCGTGTTACTGTGTAGGCGTGTTACTGTGTAGGCGTGTTGCTGTGTAGGCGTGTTACTGTGTAGGTGTGTTGCTGTGTAGGTGTGTGTAGGCGTGTTACTGTGTAGGCGTGTTACTGTGTAGGCGTGTTACTGTGTAGGCGTGTTACTGTGTAGGTGTGGTACTGTGTAGGTGTGTTACTGTGTAGGCGTGTTACTGTGTAGGCGTGTTACTGTGTAGGCGTGTTACTGTGTAGGTCTGTGTAGGCGTGTTACTGTGTAGGCGTGGTGCTGTGTAGGCGTGTTACTGTGTAGGCGTGTTACTGTGTAGGCGTGTTACTGTGTAGGCGTGTTACTGTGTAGACGTGTTACTGTGTAGGCGTGTTACTGTGTAGGCGTGTTGCTGTGTAGGTGTGTTACTGTGTAGGTGTGTGTAGGCGTGTTACTGTGTAGGCGTGTTACGGTGTAGGCGTGTTACTGTGTAGACGTGTTACTGTGTAGACGTGTTACTGTGTAGGCGTGTTAATGTGTAGGTCTGTGTAGGCGTGTTACTGTGTAGATGTGTTACTGTGTAGACGTGTTACTGTGTAGGCGTGTTACTGTGTAGGTCTGTGTAGGCATGTTAGTGTGTAGGCGTGTTGCTGTGTAGGCGTGTTACTGTGTAGGCGTGTTACTGTGTAGGCATGTTACTGTGTAGGTCTGTGTAGGCGTGTTACTGTGTAGATGTGTTACTGTGTAGACGTGTTACTGTGTAGGCGTGTTGCTGTGTAGGTGTGTGTAGGCGTGTTACTGTGTAGGCGTGTTGCTGTGTAGGTGTGTGTAGGCGTGTTACTGTGTAGGCGTGTTACTGTGTAGGCGTGTTACTGTGTAGGCGTGTTACTGTGTAGACGTGTTACTGTGTAGGCGTGTTACTGTGTAGGTCTGTGTAGGCATGTTACTGTGTAGGCGTGTTACTGTGTAGGCGTGTTACTGTGTAGGTCTGTGTGGGCGTGTTACTGTGTAGGCGTGTTACTGTGTAGGCGTGTTACTGTGTAGACGTGTTACTGTGTAGGCGTGTTACTGTGTAGGACTGTGTAGGTGTGTTACTGTGTAGGTGTGTGTAGGCGTGTTACTGTGTAGGCGTGTTGCTGTGTAGGTGTGTTACTGTGTAGGTGTGTTGCTGTGTAGGTGTGTGTAGGCGTGTTACTGTGTAGGCGTGTTGCTGTGTAGGTGTGTGTAGGCGTGTTACTGTGTAGGCGTGTTACTGTGTAGAGTGTTATTGTGTAGGTGTGTTACTGTGTAGGGGTGTTACTGTGTAGGCGTGTTACTGTGTAGGTGTGTTACTGTGTGGGTGTGTTACTGTGTAGGTGTGTGTAGGCGTGTTACTGTGTAGGTGTGTGTCTGTGTAGGTGTGTTACTGTGTAGGTGTGTGTAGGTGTGTTACTGTGTAGGCGTGTGACTGTGTAGGCGTGTTACTGTGTAGGTCTGTGTATGTGTGTGTCTGTGTAGGTGTGTTACTGTGTAGGCGTGTTACTGTGTAGGTCTGTGTAGGCGTGTTACTGTGTAGGCGTGTTACTGTGTAGGCGTGTTACTGTGTAGGCGTGTTACTGTGTAGGCGTGTTACTGTGTAGACGTGTTACTGTGTAGGTGTGTGTAGGCGTGTTACTGTGTAGGCGTGTTGCTGTGTAGGCGTGTTACTGTGTAGGCGTGTTACTGTGTAGGTGTGTTACTGTGTAGGTGTGTTGCTGTGTAGGTGTGTGTAGGCGTGTTACTGTGTAGACGTGTTACTGTGTAGGTGTGTTACTGTGTAGGCGTGTTACTGTGTAGACGTGTTACTGTGTAGGCGTGTTACTGTGTAGACGTGTTACTGTGTAGGTCTGTGTAGGCGTGTTACTGTGTAGGCATGTTACTGTGTGGGTCTGTGTAGGCGTGTTACTGTGTAGGCGTGTTACTCTGTAGGCGTGTTGCTGTGTAGGCGTGTGTAGGTGTGTTACTGTGTAGGTGTGTTACTGTGTAGGTGTGTGTAGGCGTGTTACTGTGTAGGCGTGTTGCTGTGTAGGTGTGTTACTGTGTAGACGTGTTACTGTGTAGGCGTGTTACTGTGTAGGCGTGTTACTGTGTAGGCGTGTTACTGTGTAGGCGTGTTACTGTGTAGGTCTGTGTAGGTGTGTTACTGTGTAGGTGTGTGTAGGCGTGTTACTGTGTAGGCGTGTTGCTGTGTAGGCGTGTTACTGTGTAGGCGTGTTACTGTGTAGGACTGTGTAGGCGTGTTACTGAGTAGGCGTGTTACTGTGTAGGCGTGTTACTGTGTAGGTCTGTGTAGGTGTGTTACTGTGTAGGTGTGTGTAGGCGTGTTACTGTGTAGGCGTGTTACTGTGTAGGACTGTGTAGGCGTGTTACTGTGTAGGCGTGGTACTGTGTAGACGTGTTACTGTGTAGGAGTGTTACTGTGTAGGTGTGTTACTGTGTAGACGTGTTACTGTGTAGGCGTGTTACTGTGTAGGTCTGTGTAGGCGTGTTACTGTGTAGGCATGTTACTGTGTAGGTCTGTGTAGGCGTGTTACTGTGTAGGCGTGTGTAGGTGTGTGTCTGTGTATGTGTGTTACTGTGTAGGTGTGTGTAGGCGTGTTACTGTGTAGGCGTGTTGCTGTGTAGGTGTGTTACTGTGTAGGTGTGTGTAGGCGTGTTACTGTGTAGGCGTGTTGCTGTGTAGGTGTGTGTAGGCGTGTTACTGTGTAGACGTGTTACTGTGTAGGCGTGTTACTGTGTAGGCGTGTTACTGTGTAGGCGTGTTACTGTGTAGGCGTGTTACTGTGTAGGTCTGTGTAGGTGTGTTGCTGTGTAGGTGTGTGTAGGCGTGTTACTGTGTAGGCGTGTTACTGTGTAGGCGTGTTACTGTGTAGGCATGTTACTGTGTAGGTCTGTGTAGGCGTGTTACTGTGTAGGCGTGTTACTGTGTATTTCTGTGTAGGCGTGTTACTGTGTAGGTGTGTTACTGTGTAGGTCTGTGTAGGCGTGTTACTGTGTAGGCGTGTTACTGTGTAGGCGTGTTACTGTGTAGGCGTGTTGCTGTGTAGGTGTGTGTAGGCGTGTTACTGTGTAGGCGTGTTACTGTGTAGGTGTGTTACTGTGTAGGTGTGTGTAGGCGTGTTACTGTGTAGGCGTGTTACTGTGTAGGCGTGTTACTGTGTAGGTGTGTTACTGTGTAGGTGTGTGACTGTGTAGGCGTGTTACTGTGTAGGCGTGTTACTGTGTAGACGTGTTACTGTGTAGGCGTGTTACTGTGTAGGCGTGTTACTGTGTAGGTGTGTTACTGTGTAGGTGTGTGTAGGCGTGTTACTGTGTAGGCGTGTTGCTGTGTAGGTGTGTGTAGGCGTGTTACTGTGTAGACGTGTTACTGTGTAGGCGTGTTACTGTGTAGACGTGTTACTGTGTAGACGTGTTACTGTGTAGGCGTGTTACTGTGTAGGTCTGTGTAGGCGTGTTACTGTGTAGGCATGTTACTGTGTAGGTCTGTGTAGGCGTGTTACTGTGTAGGCGTGTTACTGTGTAGACGTGTTACTGTGTAGGCGTGTTACTGTGTAGACGTGTTACTGTGTAGGTCTGTGTAGGCGTGTTACTGTGTAGGTGTGTTGCTGTGTAGGTGTGTTACTGTGTAGGTGTGTGTAGGTGTGTGACTGTGTAGGCGTGTTGCTGTGTAGGTGTGTTACTGTGTAGGTCTGTGTAGGCGTGTTACTGTGTAGGCGTGTGTAGGTGTGTTACTGTGTAGGTGTGTTACTGTGTAGGTGTGTGTAGGCGTGTTACTGTGTAGGCGTGTTACTGTGTAGGCGTGTTACTGTGTAGGTGTGTTACTGTGTAGGTGTGTGTAGGCGTGTTACTGTGTAGGCGTGTTGCTGTGTAGGTGTGTTACTGTGTAGGTGTGTGTAGGCTTGTTACTGTGTAGGTCTGTGTAGGCGTGTTACTGTGTAGGCGTGTTACTGTGTAGGCGTGTTACTGTGTAGGCGTGTTACTGTGTAGGCGTGTTACTGTGTAGGCGTGTTGCTGTGTAGGTGTGTGTAGTCGTGTTACTGTGTAGGCGTGTTACTGTGTTGGCGTGTTACTGTGTAGGCGTGTTACTGTGTAGGCGTGTTACTGTGTAGACGTGTTACTGTGTAGGCGTGTTACTGTGTAGGTCTGTGTAGGCGTGTTACTGTGTAGGTGTGTTACTGTGTAGGTCTGTGTAGGCGTGTTACTGTGTAGGCGTGTTACTGTGTAGGCATGTTACTGTGTAGGTCTGTGTAGGCGTGTTACTGTGTAGGCGTGTTACTGTGTAGGTCTGTGTAGGTGTGTTACTGTGTAGGTGTGTGTAGGCGTGTTACTGTGTAGGCGTGTTGCTGTGTAGGTGTGTTACTGTGTAGGTGTGTGTAGGTGTAGGTGTGTTACTGTGTAGGTGTGTTACTGTGTCGGCGTGTTACTGTGTAGGTGTGTTACTGTGTAGGCGTGTTACTGTGTAGGACTGGTAGGCGTGTTACTGTGTAGGCGTGTTACTGTGTAGGCATGTTACGGTGTAGGTGTGTGTAGGCGTGTTACTGTGTAGGCGTGTTGCTGTGTAGGCGTGTTACTGTGTAGGCGTGTTACTGTGTAGGCATGTTACTGTGTGGGTCTGTGTAGGCGTGTTACTGTGTAGGTGTGTTACTGTGTAGGCGTGTTACTGTGTAGACGTGTTACTGTGTAGGCGTGTTACTGTGTAGGCGTGTTACTGTGTAGGCGTGTTACTGTGTAGACGTGTTACTGTGTAGGCGTGTTACTGTGTAGGCGTGTTACTGTGTAGGTGTGTGTAGGCGTGTTACTGTGTAGGCGTGTTGCTGTGTAGGTGTGTTACTGTGTAGGTGTGTGTAGGCGTGTTACTGTGTAGGCGTGTTGCTGTGTAGGCGTGTTACTGTGTAGGCGTGTTACTGTGTAGGCATGTTACTGTGTAGGTCTGTGTAGGCGTGTTACTGTGTAGGCGTGTTACTGTGTAGGTGTGTTACTGTGTAGGTGTGTGTAGGCGTGTTACTGTGTAGGCGTGTTTCTGTGTAGGCGTGTTGCTGTGTATGTGTGTGTAGGCGTGTTACTGTGTAGGCGTGTTACTGTGTAGGCGTGTTACTGTGTAGGCGTGTTACTGTGTAGGCGTGTTACTGTGTAGGTGTGTGTAGGCGTGTTACTGTGTAGGCGTGTTGCTGTGTAGGTGTGTTACTGTGTAGGTGTGTGTAGGCGTGTTACTGTGTAGGCGTGTTACTGTGTAGGTGTGTTACTGTGTAGGCGTGTTACTGTGTAGGTGTGTTACTGTGTAGGTGTGTTACTGTGTAGGCGTGTTACTGTGTAGACGTGTTACTGTGTAGGCGTGTTACTGTGTAGGCGTGTTACTGTGTAGGTCTGTGTAGGCGTGTTACTGTGTAGGCGTGTTACTGTGTAGGCGTGTTACTGTGTAGGCGTGTTACTGTGTAGGTGTGTTACTGTGTAGGTGTGTGTAGGCGTGTTACTGTGTAGGCGTGTTACTGTGTAGGCGTGTTACTGTGTAGGCGTGTTACTGTGTAGGCGTGTTACTGTGTAGGCGTGTTACTGTGTAGGCGTGTTACTGTGTAGACGTGTTACTGTGTAGGCGTGTTACTGTGTAGACGTGTTACTGTGTAGGTCTGTGTAGGCGTGTTACTGTGTAGGCATGTTACTGTGTAGGTCTGTGTAGGCGTGTTACTGTGTAGGCGTGTTACTGTGTAGGCGTGTTACTGTGTAGGCGTGTTACTGTGTAGGCGTGTTACTGTGTAGGCGTGTTGCTGTGTAGGTGTGTGTAGGCGTGTTACTGTGTAGGCGTGTTGCTGTGTAGGTGTGTGTAGGCGTGTTACTGTGTAGGCGTGTTGCTGTGTAGGTGTGTGTGTGTGTAGGTGTGTTAGTGTGTAGGGGTGTTACTGTGTATGTGTGTTACTGTGTAGGCGTGTTACTGTGTAGGCGTGTTACTGTGTAGGTCTGTGTAGGCGTGTTACTGTGTAGGCGTGTTACTGTGTAGGCATGTTACTGTGTAGGTCTGTGTAGGCGTGTTACTGTGTAGGTGTGTTACTGTGTAGACGTGTTACTGTGTAGGCGTGTTACTGTGTAGACGTGTTACTGTGTAGGCGTGTTACTGTGTAGACGTGTTACTGTGTAGGCGTGTTACTGTGTAGGTGTGTGTAGGCGTGTTACTGTGTAGGTGTGTTACTGTGTAGGCGTGTTACTGTGTAGGCGTGTTACTGTGTAGGCATGTTACTGTGTAGGTGTGTGTAGGCGTGTTACTGTGTAGGCGTGTTACTGTGTAGGTGTGTTACTGTGTAGGTGTGTGTAGGCGTGTTACTGTGTAGACGGGTTACTGTGTAGGCGTGTTACTGTGTAGGCGTGTTACTGTGTAGGCATGTTACTGTGTAGGTCTGTGTAGGCGTGTTACTGTTTAGGCGTGTTACTGTGTAGGCGTGTTACTGTGTAGGTGTGTGTAGGCGTGTTACTGTGTAGGTGTGTGTGGGCGTGTTACTGTGTAGGCGTGTTGCTGTGTAGGTGTGTGTAGGCGTGTTACTGTGTAGGCGTGTTGCTGTGTAGGCGTGTTACTGTGTAGGCGTGTTGCTGTGTAGGTGTGTGTAGGCGTGTTACTGTGTAGGCGTGTTGCTGTGTAGGTGTGTGTAGGCGTGTTACTGTGTAGGCGTGTTGCTGTGTAGGTGTGTTACTGTGTAGGTGTGTGTAGGCGTGTTACTGTGTAGGCGTGTTACTGTGTAGGCGTGTTACTGTGTAGGCGTGTTACTGTGTAGGTGTGTTACTGTGTAGGTGTGTGTAGGCGTGTTACTGTGTAGGCGTGTTGCTGTGTAGGTGTGTTACTGTGTAGGCGTGTTACTGTGTAGGCGTGTTACTGTGTAGGCATGTTACTGTGTAGGTCTGTGTAGGCGTGTTACTGTGTAGGCGTGTTACTGTGTAGGCGTGTTACTGTGTAGGTGTGTGTAGGCGTGTTACTGTGTAGGTGTGTTACTGTGTAGGCGTGTTACTGTGTAGGCATGTTACTGTGTAGGTCTGTGTAGGCGTGTTACTGTGTAGGCGTGTTACTGTGTAGGCGTGTTACTGTGTAGGTGTGTTACTGTGTAGGTGTGTGTAGGCGTGTTACTGTGTAGGCGTGTTACTGTGTAGGCATGTTACTGTGTAGGTCTGTGTAGGCGTGTTACGGTGTAGGCGTGTTACTGTGTAGGTCTGTGTAGGCGTGTTACTGTGTAGGCGTGTTGCTGTGTAGGTTGTGTAGGTGTGTTATTGTGTAGACGTGTTACTGTGTAGGCGTGTTACTGTGTAGGCGTGTTACTGTGTAGGCATGTTACTGTGTAGGTCTGTGTAGGCGTGTTACTGTGTAGGCGTGTTACTGTGTAGGCGTTTTACTGTGTAGGCGTGTTACTGTGTAGGTGTGTGTAGGCGTGTTACTGTGTAGGCGTGTTGCTGTGTAGGTGTGTGTAGGCGTGTTACTGTGTAGGCGTGTTGCTGTGTAGGCGTGTTACTGTGTAGGCGTGTTACTGTGTAGGTGTGTGTAGGCGTGTTACTGTGTAGGCGTGTTACTGTGTAGGTGTGTGTAGGCGTGTTACTGTGTAGGCGTGTTGCTGTGTAGGCGTGTTACTGTGTAGGCGTGTTACTGTGTAGGCATGTTACTGTGTAGGTCTGTGTAGGCGTGTTACTGTGTAGGCGTGTTACTGTGTAGGTCTGTGTAGGCGTGTTACTGTGTAGGTGTGTTACTGTGTAGGTGTGTTACTGTGTAGGCGTGTTACTGTGTAGGCGTGTTACTGTGTAGGCGTGTTACTGTGTAGGTCTGTGTAGGCGTGTTACTGTGTAGGCGTGTTGCTGTGTGGTGTGTTACTGTGTAGGTGTGTGTAGGCGTGTTACTGTGTAGGCGTGTTACTGTGTAGGCATGTTACTGTGTGGGTCTGTGTAGGCGTGTTACTGTGTAGGCGTGTTACTGTGTAGGTCTGTGTAGGCGTGTTACTGTGTAGGCGTGTGTAGGTGTGTTACTGTGTAGGTGTGTTACTGTGTAGGTGTGTTGCTGTGTAGGCGTGTTTCTGTGTAGGCGTGTTACTGTGTATGTCTGTGTAGGCGTGTTACTGTGTAGGCGTGTTGCTGTGTAGGTGTGTGTAGGCGTGTTACTGTGTAGGCGGGTTACTGTGTAGGCGTTTTACTGTGTAGGCGTGTTACTGTGTAGGCGTGTTACTGTGTAGGCGTGTTACTGTGTAGGTGTGTTTCTGTGTAGGTGTGTGTAGGCGTGTTACTGTGTAGGCGTGTTATTGTGTAGGTGTGTTACTGTGTAGGTCTGTGTAGGCGTGTTACTGTGTAGGCGTGTTACTGTGTAGGCATGTTACTGTGTAGGTCTGTGTAGGCGTGTTACTGTGTAGACGTGTTACTGTGTAGGCGTGTTACTGTGTAGGCGTGTTACTGTGTAGGCGTGTTACTGTGTAGTTCTGTGTAGGCGTGTTACTGTGTAGGTGTGTTACTGTGTAGGTGTGTGTCGGTGTAGGTGTGTGTAGGCGTGTTACTGTGTAGGCGTGTTACTGTGTAGGCGTGTTACTGTGTAGGTGTGTTACTGTGTAGGTGTGTGTAGGCGTGTTACTGTGTAGGCGTGTTGCTGTGTAGGTGTGTGTAGGCGTGTTACTGTGTAGGCGTGTTGCTGTGTAGGTGTGTGTAGGTGTGTTACTGTGTAGGCGTGTTACTGTGTAGGCGTGTTACTGTGTAGGCGTGTTACTGTGTAGGCATGTTACTGTGTAGGTCTGTGTAGGCGTGTTAAGGTGTGGGACTGTGTAGGCGTGTTGCTGTGTAGGCGTGTTGCTGTGTAGGTGTGTGTAGGCGTGTTACTGTGTAGGCGTGTTACTGTGTAGGTGTGTTACTGTGTAGGTGTGTGTAGGCGTGTTACTGTGTAGGCGTGTTACTGTGTAGACGTGTTACTGTGTAGGCGTGTTACTGTGTAGACGTGTTACTGTGTAGACGTGTTACTGTGTAGGCGTGTTACTGTGTAGGCGTGTAGGCGTGTTACTGTGTAGGTGTGTTACTGTGTAGGTGTGTGTAGGCGTGTTACTGTGTAGGCGTGTTGCTGTGTAGGCGTGTTACTGTGTAGGTCTGTGTAGGTGTGTTACTGTGTAGGCGTGTTACTGTGTAGGTGTGTGTAGGCGTGTTACTGTGTAGGCGTGTTGCTGTGTAGGTGTGTGTAGGCGTGTTACTGTGTAGGCGTGTTACTGTGTAGGTGTGTTACTGTGTAGGCGTGTTACTGTGTAGACGTGTTACTGTGTAGGCGTGTTACTGTGTAGGCGTGTTACTGTGTAGGCGTGTGTAGGTGTGTTACTGTGTAGGTGTGTTACTGTGTAGGTGTGTGTAGGCGTGTTACTGTGTAGGCGTGTTGCTGTGTAGGTGTGTTACTGTGTAGGTGTGTGTAGGCGTGTTACTGTGTAGGCGTGTTGCTGTGTAGGTGTGTGTAGGCGTGTTACTGTGTAGGCGTGTTACTGTGTAGGCGTGTTACTGTGTAGGTCTGTGTAGGCGTGTTACTGTGTAGGCGTGTTACTGTGTAGGTGTGTGTAGGCGTGTTACTGTGTAGGCGTGTTACTGTGTAGGTGTGTGTAGACGTGTTACTGTGTAGGCGTGTTACTGTGTAGGCGTGTTACTGTGTAGACGTGTTACTGTGTAGGCGTGTTACTGTGTAGGCGTGTTACTGTGTAGGCGTGTTACTGTGTAGGCATGTTACTGTGTAGGTCTGTGTAGGCGTGTTACTGTGTAGGCGTGTTGCTGTGTAGGCGTGTTACTGTGTAGGCGTGTTACTGTGTAGGCATGTTACTGTGTAGGTCTGTGTAGGCGTGTTACTGTGTAGGCGTGTTACTGTGTAGGTGTGTGTAGGCGTGTTACTGTGTAGGTGTGTTGCTGTGTAGGTGTGTGTAGGCGTGTTACTGTGTAGGTGTGTTACTGTGTAGGCGTGTTACTGTGTAGGCGTGTTACTGTGTAGGCATGTTACTGTGTAGGTCTGTGTAGGCGTGTTACTGTGTAGGTGTGTTACTGTGTAGGTGTGTTACTGTGTAGGTGTGTGTAGGCGTGTTACTGTGTAGGCGTGTTGCTGTGTAGGTGTGTTACTGTGTAGGTGTGTGTAGGCGTGTTACTGTGTAGGCGTGTTGCTGTGTAGGCGTGTTACTGTGTAGGCGTGTTACTGTGTAGGCATGTTACTGTGTAGGTCTGTGTAGGCGTGTTACTGTGTAGGCGTGTGTAGGTGTGTTACTGTGTAGGTGTGTTACTGTGTAGGCGTGTTACTGTGTAGACGTGTTACTGTGTAGGCGTGTTACTGTGTAGGCGTGTTACTGTGTAGACGTGTTACTGTGTAGGCGTGTTACTGTGTAGGCGTGTTACTGTGTAGGCGTGTTACTGTGTAGGCGTGTTACTGTGTAGACGTGTTACTGTGTAGGCGTGTTACTGTGTAGGTCTGTGTAGGCGTGTTACTGTGTAGGTGTGTTGCTTGTGTAGGCGTGTTACTGTGTAGGCGTGTTACTGTGTAGGCGTGTTACTGTGTAGGCGTGTTACTGTGTAGGCGTGTTACTGTGTAGGCGTGTTACTGTGTAGGCGTGTTGCTGTGTAGGTGTGTGTAGGCGTGTTACTGTGTAGACGTGTTACTGTGTAGGTCTGTGTAGGCGTGTTGCTGTGTAGGCGTGTTACTGTGTAGACGTGTTACTGTGTAGGCGTGTTACTGTGTAGGCGTGTTACTGTGTAGGCGTGTTACTGTGTAGGTGTGTTACTGTGTAGGCATGTTACTGTGTAGGTGTGTTACTGTGTAGACGTGTTACTGTGTAGGCGTGTTACTGTGTAGGTCTGTGTAGGTGTGTTACTGTGTAGGTGTGTTACTGTGTAGACGTGTTACTGTGTAGGCGTGTTACTGTGTAGGTCTGTGTAGGCGTGTTACTGTGTAGGCGTGTTACTGTGTAGGCGTGTTACTGTGTAGACGTGTTACTGTGTAGACGTGTTACTGTGTAGACGTGTTACTGTGTAGGCGTGTTACTGTGTAGACGTGTTACTGTGTAGGCGTGTTACTGTGTAGGCGTGTTACTGTGTAGGCGTGTTACTGTGTAGGCGTGTTACTGTGTAGGCGTGTTACTGTGTAGGCGTGTTGCTGTGTAGGTGTGTGTAGGCGTGTTACTGTGTAGGTGTGTTACTGTGTAGGTCTGTGTAGGCGTGTTACTGTGTAGGCGTGTTACTGTGTAGGCATGTTACTGTGTAGGTCTGTGTAGGTGTGTTACTGTGTAGGCGTGTTACTGTGTAGGCGTGTTACTGTGTAGGCGTGTTACTGTGTAGACGTGTTACTGTGTAGGCGTGTTACTGTGTAGGTCTGTGTAGGCGTGTTACTGTGTAGGCGTGTTGCTGTGTAGGTGTGTGTAGGCGTGTTACTGTGTAGGCGTGTTACTGTGTAGGCGTGTTACTGTGTAGGCGTGTTACTGTGTAGGCGTGTTACTGTGTAGGTGTGTTACTGTGTAGGTGTGTGTAGGCGTGTTACTGTGTAGGCGTGTGTAGGCGTGTTACTGTGTAGGCGTGTTACTGTGTAGGCGTGTTACTGTGTAGGCGTGTTACTGTGTAGGCGTGTTACTGTGTAGACGTGTTACTGTGTAGGTCTGTGTAGGCGTGTTACTGTGTAGGTGTGTTGCTGTGTAGGTGTGTGTAGGCGTGTTACTGTGTAGGCGTGTTACTGTGTAGGTGTGTTACTGTGTAGGCGTGTTACTGTGTAGGCGTGTTACTGTGTAGGTCTGTGTAGGTGTGTTACTGTGTAGGCGTGTTACTGTGTAGGCGTGTTACTGTGTAGGTGTGTGTAGGCGTGTTTCTGTGTAGGTGTGTTTTTGTGTAGGTGTGTGTAGGCGTGTTACTGTGTAGGCGTGTTGCTGTGTAGGTGTGTGTAGGCGTGTTACTGTGTAGGCGTGTTGCTGTGTAGGTGTGTGTAGGCGTGTTACTGTGTAGGCGTGTTACTGTGTAGGCGTGTTACTGTGTAGGCATGTTACTGTGTAGGTCTGTGTAGGCGTGTTACTGTGTAGGCGTGTTGCTGTGTAGGTGTGTGTAGGCGTGTTACTGTGTAGGCGTGTTACTGTGTAGGCATGTTACTGTGTAGGTCTGTGTAGGCGTGTTACTGTGTAGGCGTGTTGCTGTGTAGGTGTGTGTAGGCGTGTTACTGTGTAGGCGTGTTGCTGTGTAGGTGTGTGTAGGCGTGTTCTGTGTAGGCGTGTTGCTGTGTAGGTGTGTTTCTGTGTGTGTCTGTGTAGGCGTGTTACTGTGTAGGCGTGTTACTGTGTAGGCGTGTTACTGTGTAGGTCTGTGTAGGCGTGTTACTGTGTAGGCGTGTTACTGTGTAGGCGTGTTACTGTGTAGACGTGTTACTGTGTAGACGTGTTACTGTGTAGGCGTGTTACTGTGTAGGTGTGTGTAGGCGTGTTACTGTGTAGGCGTGTTACTGTGTAGGTGTGTGTAGGCGTGTTACTGTGTAGGCGTGTTACTGTGTAGGCGTGTTACTGTGTAGGTGTGTGTAGGCGTGTTACTGTGTAGGCGTGTTGCTGTGTAGGTGTGTGTAGGCATGTTACTGTGTAGGCGTGTTACTGTGTAGGCATGTTACTGTGTAGGTCTGTGTAGGCATGTTACTGTGTAGGTGTGTTACTGTGTAGGTCTGTGTAGGCGTGTTACTGTGTAGGCGTGTTACTGTGTAGGCATGTTACTGTGTAGGTCTGTGTAGGCGTGTTACTGTGTAGGCGTGTTACTGTGTAGACGTGTTACTGTGTAGGCGTGTTACTGTGTAGGCGTGTTACTGTGTAGGCATGTTACTGTGTAGGTCTGTGTAGGCGTGTTACTGTGTAGGTGTGTTAGTGTGTAGGCGTGTTACTGTGTAGGCGTGTTACTGTGTAGGTCTGTGTAGGCGTGTTACTGTGTAGGCGTGTTGCTGTGTAGGCGTGTTACTGTGTAGGCGTGTTACTGTGTAGGCATGTTACTGTGTAGGTCTGTGTAGGCGTGTTACTGTGTAGGCGTGTTGCTGTGTAGGTGTGTGTAGGCGTGTTACTGTGTAGGCGTGTTACTGTGTAGGCGTGTTACTGTGTAGGCGTGTTACTGTGTAGACGTGTTACTGTGTAGGCGTGTTACTGTGTAGGCGTGTTGCTGTGTAGGTGTGTGTAGGCGTGTTACTGTGTAGGCGTGTTACTGTGTAGGCGTGTTACTGTGTAGGCGTGTTACTGTGTAGGCATGTTACTGTGTAGGTCTGTGTAGGCGTGTTACTGTGTAGGCGTGTTACTGTGTAGGCATGTTACTGTGTAGGTCTGTGTAGGCATGTTACTGTGTAGGCGTGTTACTGTGTAGGCGTGTTACTGTGTAGGCGTGTTACTCTGTAGGCGTGTTGCTGTGTAGGTGTGTGTAGGCGTGTTACTGTGTAGACGTGTTACTGTGTAGACGTGTTACTGTGTAGGCGTGTTACTGTGTAGGTGTGTTACTGTGTAGGTGTGTGTAGGCGTGTTACTGTGTAGGCGTGTTGCTGTGTAGGTGTGTGTAGGCGTGTTACTGTGTAGACGTGTTACTGTGTAGGCGTGTTACTGTGTAGGCGTGTTACTGTGTAGGCGTGTTACTGTGTAGGCGTGTTACTGTGTAGGTGTGTGTAGGCGTGTTACTGTGTAGGCGTGTTGCTGTGTAGGTGTGTGTAGGTGTGTTACTGTGTAGGCGTGTTACTGTGTAGGTCTGTGTAGGCGTGTTACTGTGTAGGCGTGTTACTGTGTAGGCGTGTTACTGTGTAGACGTGTTACTGTGTAGGCGTGTTACTGTGTAGACGTGTTACTGTGTAGACGTGTTACTGTGTAGGCGTGTTACTGTGTAGGCGTGTTACTGTGTAGGCGTGTTACTGTGTAGGTGTGTGTAGGCGTGTTACTGTGTAGGCGTGTTACTGTGTAGGCGTGTTACTGTGTAGGCGTGTTACTGTGTAGGTGTGTGTAGGCGTGTTACTGTGTAGGCGTGTTACTGTGTAGGTCTGTGTAGGCGTGTTACTGTGTAGGTGTGTTACTGTGTAGGCGTGTTACTGTGTAGGCGTGTTACTGTGTAGGCGTGTTACTGTGTAGGCGTGTTACTGTGTAGGTCTGTGTAGGCGTGTTACTGTGTAGGCGTGTTACTGTGTAGGTGTGTGTAGGCGTGTTACTGTGTAGGCGTGTTGCTGTGTAGGTGTGTGTAGGCGTGTTACTGTGTAGGCATGTTACTGTGTAGGTCTGTGTAGGCGTGTTACTGTGTAGGCGTGTTACTGTGTAGGCATGTTACTGTGTAGGTCTGTGTAGGCGTGTTACTGTGTAGGCGTGTTACTGTGTAGACGTGTGTGTAGGCGTGTTACTGTGTAGGCGTGTTACTGTGTAGGTGTGTGTAGGCGTGTTACTGTGTAGGCGTGTTACTGTGTAGGTGTGTGTAGGCGTGTTACTGTGTAGGCGTGTTGCTGTGTAGGTGTGTGTAGGCGTGTTACTGTGTAGGCGTGTTACTGTGTAGGCGTGTTACTGTGTAGGCATGTTACTGTGTAGGTCTGTGTAGGCGTGTTACTGTGTAGGCGTGTTGCTGTGTAGGTGTGTGTAGGCGTGTTACTGTGTAGGCGTGTTGCTGTGTAGGTGTGTGTAGGCGTGTTACTGTGTAGGCGTGTTGCTGTGTAGGTGTGTGTAGGCGTGTTACTGTGTAGGCGTGTTGCTGTGTAGGTGTGTGTAGGCGTGTTACTGTGCAGGCATGTTACCATGTATGCAGGCCTCATGGAGAGGAGATGCAGTCAGGGCTGTGAGAGACGGATTCACCTGGGCTCCGTACTGTAACAGCAGCTTTACACACTCGAAGCTACCAGAAGCACAAGCATTACAAAGAGCAGTGCTGCCATGAATTGTTCGTACATCTACCTGCAAGACCAGACAGACAATTTGTCTTTATGAGTTAGACATGTTTAGAGATTTATATATCACATTAAACATCAAGTTATGGGGAAAATGAAGGTAGCTTCAAAAAAACTTTGTGTTTTTAGCTGTCTGACAGATTTGAGAAGACATATCTTCCCCTCCTGATAGCTTTCATCAACCTATCTGTCTAACTGACAAGCTGCTTCACCATGAATGTCCGAACAAGAAGTGTTTGATACCAAGTGGAACTTCGACTGACCTGGGCTCCGGCCTCCAGCAGCAGCCTGGCACAGTTTGGATGAGCCTGTATACAGGCTTCGTGTAGAGGAGTGATGTTATCCACAGTCACCATGTTAACAGAGGACCCAGATTCTATCAGCTGTTTCAGCTGCAGAGCCCTGCCATGAGCCGCAGCCTCATGCAGTGCAGTCCGGTCAGCCCAGAAACCTCACAAACAAGAGACCAGAGCAGGAACCTTTAACATCACTCATACTGGGTGCAGCAGAGAACACACAGGCACACAGATAGGACACTCTAGTTGAAAACAATGGTAAGCGGCCTGGCACAATGCATTGTGGGTAACTTTGTGTCTAAGGGTAAGTCCCTCACAATTACGGCACCTTGTGTGGGTATGGGTCTGATAGCCGAAACTTGTTCTGGGGGTTAGTACCACTCACGCATTCAGGGGCCCTCCGAGGGCAGACCACGTTTGACCATTGGTCAAGTTCTGCATTGTAAAGCACATATTTAGCAACTATTGACAGACGATCACATGATACAAAATCAACCACAATGCATAGTGTGACCCAGTTACCAAAAGCACTGCAAGTGTCCTATCTGTGTCACATTCTGTGACATAGGTCTTTGACCCAAACTGTCCTTATGTGTAGAAGTAAAACGTTTACAGGACATTTGACTTTCTTTGAACTGACAGGACTTAAAGAGCATCTATTACACTTTTTATTTAAGAAAACTATTTGAAAATTAACATTGGCCAGGATAGGGCTGCACAGTGTGCAGTGTGTAGAACTGTTTCATTGCATTGAAGGTCCTGGGTTCAAAACCAGCCAGCACCTTCCTGCATGGAGTTTGCATGTTCTCCACGTGCATGTGCGGGTTTCTCCAGGAACTCTGACTTCCTCACACTGACCAAAAATATACATGAAATTAATTGGAAACCCTAAATTGGCCCCAGGTGTGAGTGTGTGACCCTGATGTTGCTATTTCTAACAACTTTTCAGACCCCGTTAGTGACTTTTTTCCAAAAACTGCAGAGCGACAAATCTAGCAAAATTTCTGACCTGCCTTAGTTATTTTATTAGCGCTTTGTCGCTGATATTTCTTGCAGATTAGAACTGCTCAGATTGTCCTTCCTCCCAGATGCTCAGAAAGGGAATGATGTGCACAATCACGAACATCGACTGACAAATCATAAATCTTTCTCAGTTTCTCACCTGCTCACAAACAGAAGTTGTTTTTTTTATATCACATTTATTGAACAGAGTGCAGTATACAACAAGAGGAAAATGAAGTATATAAGTAAAAAAAGAAATCTGCAGGTATTATAAGACCGATCTTTATTTAACTAGAAAAGCACTCAGCAAGCGCAGACCTCTGCCAAGCAGCACTTGGACATTGTAGAAAGTAATATGTCCGTATCCTTAAAAAAATTCCTGGATCCAGACGGTATTCTAGATCACCCCCAAAATCTAATCCTTTCCTGAAAAATTTATCAAAATCCATCCATAAGTTTTTGAGTTATCTTGCTAACAGAAAGACAGACAAACCCCAATGAAAACATTACCTCCTTGGTGGAGGTAATAAGCCAGACACACAAACTTGTTCTCCCCCTCCAAGTTTCAAACCTCTAGTTCCAATTCTGTACAGAATCGATCGACCTCAGAAAGCCTTTTGGGCTAATTTACACAATTTTTGCTTTAATACCTCAAAAAGTGATGACAATGATGAATATACAAATTCATGTCACGTCATTTGGCGACATCTGGCAGCTTTCTGGGTCAACTTTAGCTACTTTGTGTCAGACACAGTTTGCAACATTGTGCTGGAACACCAGCTCCCTGCAACCAGTAAAGGAACAAGCAGCTACATACAGCTAGTGACTCCTCAAACCACTATTGAAATTCCATCCAGAGAGTAAAATTTGCCAGAAACTTTATAAACACACCTTGTTCCAGGCACGTGACACGTTACCAGGGAAACAACTTATCAACAAATTGATCACGTTACATGTGTTTGTGGGGTCGACCAGCCTGAACTGGTCTGAACATCCAATTAAGATTTCTCAGAGAAATACCACTTTTAAAAATCAGTATATAAGTATAATACCAGGCATTTATGTATCTGTATATACAAGAGTGTTTGTCTTTTATTTCTTCATCTTGTATTATTGTATTTATTGGCTTGTGCTTTATCAAAAATGTTATAGGGTATGTGTTAAATAAAGTTTCAAATATAAGTTTAGACAGCAGGTCAGAAGAAATAAGAATATATCTTCTCTCAAACTAAGATTTATGGGGGGTCATAAGACATGATTTATAACCCTGTCATAAAAGGGGGTGGGACCAGAACGGTGACGCATAATGCGTGATGACGTTATACTAACGTGCGTGCTTGAGTCACGTGGGGTTTGATCACGTGATTATAGACTCACATGGTTGATGACGTGGTATACGGTGAGGGAGGGGGGTGGGATGTGGTTTTGTCACATGCACAATGGATTCTGTTACAGCTTCAGCTGTAGGAATTGGTAAAAACGGTCTAAATTAAATTAAGAAAAAACTAACTTCTCTAAAGAAACGTGGTTTTAGGAATTGTATCCACAAACAGTATCAGTTGTGTGGATGTAAAAAAAAACACTTGTCTGTTTGCTAACTCTCTGTGATCTCGCAAAATACCACTGAAATCAAGGTCTAAAAGAAAAATGGTATAGACAGCTTGTTTACCCACCTCTATTTTGAGAAAAACCCATCAGCAGCAACACTGGTTCTATTCTTAGGAGAAACAATAGCTTTGTATTTAAAAAAACACAATCTCAGCTGTTTGAATCCTCCGTGTGAACGGACCAGCTTCTCTCTGTAACACTGGACACAACGCGCGTGAATGGACTGGTTTTACATGCTTTTTTCCCTTCAACAGTCTAAAAAAATAAAAATTAGGTTAAAACAAAACACTTTTTTTCCCAGTTCCTGACCTTTTCTGTGCCCTCTAATACGAGAATAAAAAACATTTTCAGCAGAAAAAAAGCTCTTTACACGTCACCTGTTTACATTCAAATGACACTGTCTCTCTCGCCATCACACCCCCTGCTCCTGTACCTAGGGCGGAATCTCAGCTGCAGAAAAAAGGATAAATAGGCTGTCAATGCATGCTTCTAGGCATATACTAAACACACGGGAAAAAAACAAAAAAAACATGACTAGGGTTAAGTCTAAGCGTGCGAGGAAAGGGCCATACGATGATAAAACAAAACAACAACCAGATACTGCGCTTCTGGAGAAACCCCTGGATAAATGGTGTTCATTTATCTGGGAGACTCCTATTACTCTCACACACCCAAGTCCCAAGTCTGCTGAGTCTCCATGGAGGAGCACCCTTTATCTACGCTGCACTCAGATGCCCCCATCCGGGGTCTTGCAGGCAGAATGGTCTCTAAGTGACTTCGGTTTGGATTCGTACTGGGGTTATATTTTCAGCTTTGAAACCATATCTATATCAACGCTGGAGCGATGAGGAAGTAGGCCCCATGTCAGCTATGGGGTTGCTGACATCCAATGACTGGGCTGTGATGAGGCTCACTATTCCCCTCGCAGCTGAATCTACCGACTCCAGTGAGATCGAATCCAATCCGACCTTCAAGAAACCCCGGTGGAGTGGACTCTATGCAGCGCTGAGATGTCTGATATGAAGAGATTTATCTACACCCAGCGGAGATTGGTTTCTCAGTGCAAGCGTCAATCTCCAAAATGTGATTTTTTCACCCTTGAGTACATTAACTCAGATTGCAGTGTGTTTTAAACACTGTTATCCATCCCATTTGATGCTTGGCGAGAGAAAATGAATGAGTTTGGGGAATGAATCTCCTCCCTCTTCCGGTCATCCATATGCTGGCTCGACCTACTCTGTGTGAAAAAAACACTAGAATTTGAATAACCACGCCTCTCTTGAGCCTGACAGCATACACTCACCGGCCACTTTATTAGGTACACCTGTCCAACTGCTCGTTAACACTTAATTTCTAATCAGCCAATCACATGGCGGCAACTCTTGGCCCGGAGTGTGATGAGATTGACGGCTGTCTTTTGAGTCCTGTCATCCAGATTGTGAAAACCGGTGTGCTCCACCTTCTCAACTTATCCATTTTGAAACTCCGAAGAGACAGATTCTATGGGTGTTCTGAGAACCACCCCAGCCAGATTCAGCACGATTGCCTAGAGAAAACTGAGGATGACTTCATATGGAACAACTTCCATCCGATTGATTCTGCAATGTCTGATGTGACCCACTCACATTCGCGCCATACAAGACCTTCTAACATCCCGTAACATCCAGGTGGATGTGATTGTTGTCAAAACAGTGATCGAGACAATTTTACATGAACTGAGGTTTGAGAGAAAAGACTTTCACACCTCTATAAATCAGATGTTTGACTCGTATGGTGATGACATTCATACTGACCTGGACCTTTGTGTTGGTTTTCTAAGTGATCTGCTTCACTTGTGAGAGAACCTTTCTTTCCTTATTTACAAAAAATATCTGTGCTTTCATTTAATTGTTTATATCGTCTGCATGAATTAAACTTTTAAGCAAAAAAAAACTACCCTTGTCTGGTTATTTGTTTTTTTCTGTTTAATTCAGGTTCGATTCAGCGTCTAAAACCAGAAATAAAAATAATAAACATGAATCAAGTTCTGAAGAGAGCTTATTACAACCCGACCCATCCCAGTAGTTTTGGAGGACCTGTTCGCTTACTCTGCGCTGTTCAGACAGAAATCGGTGTTAACCCCGAAATCAAGAGGGTCACAAACTTTCTATCTGGGCAAGACTGTTACACTTTTCACAGAAGTGCAAGGTCACGATTTCCACGAAATAGAGTTTTTGTCTCCAAACAGTTCCAAGCTGATCTTTGCGACATGGTAGAGCAGCAGGAGTCAAAAGTTTTGGCGCTTGGACGTATGCATGGATGCGGTTGAGGAGCGGGGGTCGGAGCATGGCGGTGTCATCGGCTGGTTGAGGGAGAGCTGGCTCTCATAAAAAAACGGCTAGTTCAAAATTTGATATTCCACCTCCTGTCTTGGTTGCAGAAAATGACTGTTCCGTGAGTGGGTCAGAGGTAGGCAGCTGGGAAGATCATGTGGAGGATCAAGATTACGATACAGAGTTACCAGGTGGGCAGGGAAAGGGTAACAGTGGGTCAGGGCAACGCCACAACAAAAGAGTGAAAAATGACAGTGGCAGTAGCAATGGTGAGGATGAAGCAGTCACAGAGGAGCCGAGACCTAAAAGTCTAATAGTGATTCTGAGGTTTGATGAGACAACGCAAGCTAGTGTTAAAAAAGCCAGTCCATTTTCCTTGACAGCAATTTTGGGGAATAAGCTGGGCGATGTTGTGTCGGCTAAAGTTTTGATGGGTGGTAATTTGCTTATTCACTGTGCCAGCAAAGATCAGCTTAAGAAAGCACTAAGTTTGAAAAAGCTTGGTTCAAAGTAGCAAACACTGGGCAGGTGGGTGCTCAAACAAGTGGAAGTAAAGGCGTAATCACTGGAGTGCCTATCAGCGCAAAAATGAATGATTTAAAGAAGAATATTAAAGGGGGTTCAGTGACAAACGTGATTAGGATGAAGGCTACAACAGAGGGAGCTAAAGTTGACAGTGAAACTATATTGATTGAATTTGAAGAAATTACCTTGCCAAAGAAAGTATTTCTTGGATTTTTGAGCTATCCAGTCAGACCCTACATTCCAAAGCCATTGAGGTGCTTCAACTGCCAACGTTTTGGGCATACAGCAAAGAACTGTAAGGATAAGAGGAGGTGTGCTCGGTGTGGAGGGGGGCACGAGTATAGGAAATGTGGGGAAGGGGTTCAACCTAAGTTTTGTAGTTGCAGAGGGGTGAGGTAATGAAGCAAGAACGCCATATTCAAAGAGTGAGAGTGGAGAAGAAAGTATTTTATGCTGAGGCTGTGAGAATAACAAAAGTAAATGTAGAGCATCCAACAAATGTGCAGGGAAAATCAGAGCCTCATGTAGCGAACCGGCAGGTTAAGAATGGTGTTTTTGTAGATTCAACGGCGTTAGTCACGTTTATCGCTGAAGTGATAAACAGTACTGCCAAGATCAAAACTAAAAATGAGAGGATTCAAGTAATAATGGAGGCAGCTGCCAATCTGCTCGGAGTTGTAGGACTGACATGGGAAAAGGTGAGGGACAACCTCATCCATCAGTCTAGTCAGGAATCATGATGCTATTTCTTTTATTGATGGTGTTTCTTCTTCAATGGAATGCACGGAGTTTACTGGCTAATGGCCAGGAATTTAAGCGTTTTATTATACTTTACTTTACTTTTTCATTTATGGGTATTCTGTGATTAGAAGTGACAGACAGCAAGGAGATGGAGGTGGATGTGCCACATTTGTCAGAAGTGATATCCCATACAGACTGCTTGGAGTGGGTGGCAATTTGGAAAGTATAGTGGTGGAAGTATGGGACAGAGAAGAATCAACTGTAATCATAAATTTTTATAACCCTTGCCTTAGGCTAGAGCTCCAGAGTCTACTCGGTATTCAGGGACAAGATCGCTGTAGAGTAATCTGGTGTGGGGATTTTAATGCCCACAGTAGTGTTTGGGGCGGGCGACATACAGACCATAATGGGTGGGTTATTGAAGACTTAATGGAAGAGTGAGATCTGGTGTGCCTTAATGATGGAACTGGTACCAGGTTTAATTCTGTCAGTGGAACTGATTCTGTTTTGGAGTTGACTTTAGTCTTAAATGTTTTTGCAGGAGTCAGCCAGTGGTCTGTGAGAACCGACACGACCTTGGGAAGCGATCATTATCCTGTCTTAAGTATGATTGGGGGAAGAGTGCATATGGTGTCTAAAGATGGAGTCCATAAATGGGATCTGCATAGAGCTGACTGGGAGAAATTTCAAAGGCATTCTGAGTTGGCAGCGGTGAATGGTTTTGATTCAGGTGAATTAGACAGTATGAGTAGTCATTTAGTACAGATAATAATAGAGGCTGCGCAGGAGAGTATTCTGAAGAGTAAAGCTAAGCAACAGAGAGTAAGACCAAAACAGTCTTTATTACCAGAAAGAAAGTGGGGGAGAATCTAAAGTTACAGCTGTATGGAGAGGAAATTGAGAAGGTGCGCTCTTTTAAGTTTTTGGGTGTAGTATTTGATTCACGCTTGACTTGGAGGGACCATATTCACAGGGTTGAAGGGAAATGTAAAAAGGTAATTAATGTGATGAGATGTTTGGCAGGCAGGGATTGGGGTGCAAGCTGCGTGGCTCTAAAACGTCTTTATCAGGCCCTAATAAAATCAGTGATTGAATATGGATGTGTTGCTTATGGCTCGGCAGCTCCATCATTGTTAAAAAGGCTGGATGTAGTACAGGCCCAGGCCCTGAGCCTTCAAATCGTCCCCAGTGAGTGCGTTACAGGTAGAAATGGGGGAAATGCCATTGGACCTGAGGAGGAAACAACTCGTGCTAAACTACTGGGTGCATCTGAAGAGCCATAGTGAGTCCCATCCCACAAAACAAGTGCTAAAGAATTGTTGGGAGTATGGGAAGAGTCAGACAGATTATTTTGGGGTGATTGCAAGCCGGTTGGCAAAAGAGTTCCATATCCATGACCTGCAGTTTTGTGCAGCTTTGGTGTTTCCAGTCGTCCCCCCTTGGCTGTTGATGTCCCCAGTTATTGATTGGTACCTGCTGGACTTAAAAATTAAAGAAAAGGGAAAGGCTGATCTTGTTGCTGCCTTTAATTGGCAAGTGTATCGGGATTATATCAGTATTTTCACAGATGGAGCAAAGGACCCAGATGCAGGAGTAACTGGTTTTGGGGTGGCTGTACCAGTTAAGAATATAGGTATTAACAGGCGTACATCTGATGAGTTGGGAGTATACACTGTGGAGATGTTGGTAATCTTGGTGGCTTTACGGTGGGCTGAGCTGACTAAACCAAACAGGGTGTTGATTTGCTCAGACTCTTCATCGGTCCTATTTAGTGTTCAGTCTTTCCACTCTAATAGACATGAGGACATTTTATTTGAAGTTACAAGAATTCATCAGCAGGGTGGTTGGGTACAGTTTATGTGGGTGCCTGCCCATTGTGGTGTCAGTGGTAATGAGAAAGAGGATATGCTGGCAAAGAAAGCGCTGAGAAAGCAAGGTGTAGAAATGTGACTTAAAAGTAGCAAGTCTGAGGCAAAGAGTGTGGTGTGGAGGCAAATGTTACATGAGTGGCAGAGATGGTGGGATATGGGAGCCATTGGGAGACATTTGTATCAGATAAAGAAAGAGGTGAGACAGAGTCGGGTTCAGGGGAGCCACAGAAGAGAAAAAACTGTAATCACTAGGCTTAGGCTTGGCCATAGTGGTCTTAATAAAACATTACATCTTATAGGGAAACATGGATCAGGGCAACGTGAGGTGTGTCAGGAGGAAGACGAGTCAGTGGAGCATGTCATTTTGCGGTGTAGGGGTTACAATGAGCAGCGGGTGGTTATGAAAGAGAGGTTTAAGGAGTTGGGTGTTAAGGATTTTAATTTAAAGGGTGTTCTGGGTTGTGGATCTAGGGTGCAGGTGAAGGTATTATTGGACTTTTTAAGGGAGACAGGCTTATATGTTAGAATATAGTGTTGTTGTTTTTTTCCCCACCCAATGTAAGGGAGATTTGTTACAGACTAGAGTGTGAGCTTATTCTTTGACCCACATCCGTAATAGTAGGTGGCGGTAATGCTCCAATCTTTGGTTGTGATCCGCCGGTAAACCACAAGAAGAAGAAGAAGGAGAAGAAGATCTTTGCAACATGCAGGCCTTGACGGCTTACAATGATGGATTTAAATATTTATAAACTGTCATTGATGTGTTATCAAAAAAAGCCTATGCCAAAGTTTTAAAGGTCAAAATCGGGCGCTGAGGTCACAAGCACATTTGAAAGTTTTTTGCGCGAAAGCGGGATTCCAGAAAAAAATACAGACCGACACTGGAAAGGAATTTTTAAATAAACATTTTAAAGAGCTGATGAAGAAGTATGACATCACCCATTTCTCCACCGGCAGCGAGCTCAAAGCCACCGTAGTAGAGAGATTTAACAGCACTTAAAAAACCAGAATGTGGAAGTATTTTACAGCCAATAACACACACAGATATGTGGATGTGTTATCTGATCTCATACACGGTTATAATAATTCATATCACTCGAGCATCAAAATGACACCTGCACAGGTCACTTCAGAAACAGAGGATACAGCTTTCAGGAATCTGTACGGCTCAGTCCCCATCAAACCTAGAGCAAAATTCAGATTTAAGAAAGGAGATAAGGTTAAAAAATTGTGAGGTGCTTTCCACAAAAGTTATCAGCAGACATTCAGCAGTGAGATTTTTACGGTCTCAGAACCCATAGCACACGTTCCGCCTGTCTATAAGATTGTGGATTTTCAGAACGAGCCAGTCCAGGGTTCGTTTTATGAGTACAATTTGCAGAAAGTAACATTACCTAAGAATAAACCCTATCATGTGGAAAAGATTATAAAAACACGCAAAGTCAGAGGAGTTAAACAGAGTCTCGTGAAGTGGAAATTTTATCCCGACAAGTTTAATTCATGGATCAGAACGTCTGACCTGATACAGGTTTAAATACGGACCTGAAAACTAATTCCTTCTCATACTCTCGCGGAGATGACTGAGATACACAGAGAGGGTTTTTACGTGACTCTTCCATCAAACGCTAGCATGGATCTGTTTGGAGATAACACCAATTCAAAATTCATCACAGAATTAGCACGCCCTCCAGAGCTTAAAGGGAAATAGGTTGTAGGACTGTGTGAGATTTCATATCCTCATTCTTGGTATCATACTACCAAAGATTCAAATTATTTTGAGCTCAGGAGGCTCATAAAGAGACCCGAGGTGCAAGATGAGGAAACGATACTTCGGATCAAATTGACCACGTGGGGTTGTTATTACGATCACCCCGAAATTCTCACTAAAAGACATTGACTATGAGTTGCAGGGACGGGGCGTTTAAGCTGATATTAAATTTAACAAAGTCAGCAAACGCATGGAGTTTTATGGAGATGGTAGCTTTCAGATCAGAACCCCGTCCTCGCTTTACTACATGCTGGGTATAAAAGAAAATGATTGGTTCACGCTGCTTCGCTGCCAAACCACCTACCCCTGTGATCTTAGCGGAGGTCTTTATAATTTGAACGTTTATACAGATATTGTCCAGTATCAAACTGTGGGTGACGCTTACGCACCGCTTCTGGGCACGGTCGAGATACAAGGAGGATTCGGTCAGATTGTGACACTCAGGTATAACAAGATACATTACGTCCCTGTCTCAAAGAGTAACATAAAAAACATAAGAGATTCAGATCAAATCGGATCAGAACCTGAACTTTGTGTATGGAAAAAGTATAATAAAGCTACATTTCCTGCCGGTAACGACCCCAAGTTCGCAAAAAAATAATTATGGCTTATTTGAGTAACGACCCCAACCGGTTTGTAGAATATTATGTGACCCAGACAGGAGAGGCATTTGCGGGATTTTCTGGAGCCCCCATGGTTTACGGCCGAGGGTTCGGGGGGTTGTTTTCAAAACTGTTTCGATTTGTCTCACCTCTGGTTACCAAAGGTTTTAATCTGGTGAAACCCTATCTCAAAACCGCTGCAAAGAACATTGCTTCTAATGTTATGACCAGGGCTGTAAACAAACTCACGAACCAAAAACAGGAGGGGTCAGGGGTCATGATGATCGCTAGGAGACCTAGAAGCACGCCCCCTGGACGGCTGGTGCTCAAATCTAAAAAGCAGATGGTACGAAAAAAGAAGTCAGTTACATTTCAGAGCAGGAATAGGGCAAGATCCGCATCAGTCAGCTCTTCTGATATATTCACACGCTAGAACATGGAAGTAAGAGTGGATTTTTTCCTTACCTTGCATTTCAATAGATGAGGTCTCGACGGAGGGTCAGTCTGACGGATCAGTGACGAGAGAAGTGAATTTGATGAAAATACATAGTTTTTTATAGCACTGAAAGCGGGCTCTAGGAGAATAAATGGTCTTCTAAGAAGTGGGAAACGTATTTTCTGAGGTGGATCTCGGGATCTCACTGATGGGAGATAATTGGATTTGAGTGAGGACACATGCTTTTCAAATGCTGGGAACCAGATTTTTTGAGTGAGAAAGAGATAACTGAAGTGGAACTTTTATTTTTTTAAAAGATCAAGATTAGTTGATCTGCTGTGTGTTTTAGAGTGAGAGTCAGATCTTAAAATGGATGTTTTCTTTTTAAAAAAACAGCTGATTGTTTTTCTAAAACTCCTAGGGTTATTTTTAAGGAGTCGAACAGGATGAGGAGCTTTTCCTACCTTTTTTTCTGCTGAAAATGTTTTTTATTCTCGTATTAGAGGGCACAGAAAAGGTCAGGAACTGGGAAAAAAAGTGTTTTGTTTTAACCTAATTTTTATTTTTTTAGACTGTTGAAGGGAAAAAAGCATGTAAAACCAGTCCATTCACGCGCGTTGTGTCCAGTGTTACAGAGAGAAGCTGGTCCGTTCACACGGAGGATTCAAACAGCTGAGATTGTGTTTTTTTAAATACAAAGCTATTGTTTCTCCTAAGAATAGAACCAGTGTTGCTGCTGATGGGTTTTTCTCAAAATAGAGGTGGGTAAACAAGCTGTCTATACCATTTTTCTTTTAGACCTTGATTTCAGTGGTATTTTGCGAGATCACAGAGAGTTAGCAAACAGACAAGTGTTTTTTTTTACATCCACACAACTGATACTGTTTGCAGGGCAGTTGCTAGGAATTCTGGGCCCCTGGAAAGAATATCGTCATGGGCCCTTTTCACTCACAACTGTTGCCACTTTCTTTGACTTTTCTCCTGTTTTGTATATTATGTTTTTTACTGTTATTGTCAGTACTTGATGTTATTCATCTAATTGTTTTCTTTTTTGCAATGCACTTATGTAGGAGAAGAACAATAATTGAATAATGTCACACTTGTAGGGAATAAATATTAGCTTTTTATTCTATAATGCTTAACAACAAAAATATTCACTGATTTTTGTATTTTTAGGCTATTCAAATATCCCACCGACAACTAAGTTTTACAAAACTACATTTGATCATAGTAAGCTGACCTTCGCCTAATGCTGGTAATTACTGAGCAGAACTTGAACGTATCATAATACAATTCAATGCCGCCACCTCCCCTCCTGATACTACACATAACTTGTTGGTCTCGTAACTGAGTGAATGCTCATGCGCTGACTTTCTGCTGTTGTTGTGACATGTAATTTTATCACTTCTTCCATTTTTTAGTCCTCATCAGGCAAACCTGCGCAATTAAAAATCATCGATCTTCTTCCAGTTGCGCTGTGTGTGAAACGTACTAGCTAACGTCTACGACGGATTCCAAGATTAGCGGCCGGTTACAGACAACGAATGAACAAGAAATCGTTTCAGCCCTCTACAGTTTAACTCTCACCATTCTTAGCGCTCACATATTCCCATGAAGGAGACCGGACCAGGGGGGTATTGACATTATTTAAAATAAAACATTACGTGACTTTGTGACTTTGTTTGAGCTTATATGACTGATTAGTAATGTTTTTTATATAGTTTTATATCTATGCAAAATAATTTATTCATAGAGCCTACTGGGGTGGATGTGGGCCCTAATGGGCTGTGGGCCCTTAGAATCGTTCCCACCTTTCACCCCTATACGACGGCGCTGACTGTTTGTGGATACAATTCCTAAAACCACGTTTCTTTAGAGAAGTTAGTTTTTTCTTAATTTAATTTAGACCGTTTTTACCAATTCCTACAGCTGAAGCTGTAACAGAATCCATTGTGCATGTGACAAAACCACATCCCACCCCCCTCCCTCACCGTATACCACGTCATCAACCATGTGAGTCTATAATCACGTGATCAAACCCCACGTGACTCAAGCACGCACGTTAGTATAACGTCATCACGCATTATGCATCACCGTTCTGGTCCCACCCCCTTTTATGACAGGGTTATAAATCATGTCTTATGACCCCCCATAAATCTTAGTTTGAGAGAAGATATATTCTTATTTCTTTTCAGGTCTTAACAGTCAATTTCCATTTTCTTTTTGTGAGATCTGATCTTTTTGCATGGTCGTTCATATTGCCAGTGAAATGCGACCTTAATGTGACTTGCTGTTTGAACAGAATGCGTCTTGAATGTGTGACGCATGCGCAGTGGGGGAACAGTGACGCCACACACATATTTAGCTCAGACACTTTTTATTTTTCTTTGGTATTGGAGCGGTAACCGCGCGGTTCCAATAACACCCCACGAGTTTGGTCTGAACAGAGCTGTCTCCCAAAATATTAATTAACTCAGACACTTTGGTTTCTCTCCATTGACTGTCCTCTGCATCGTCTGCTGTTACTGTTGTTTACTTTTTGCTCCTGTGTCCTTGACGCAGAATAGTCACGTATGTAACATATTGATGATGTACAAGTCGGATGGAAGCGACCTGGTGGTTCAGACCATAACATTGAGGCCCTGTCTCAATACCTGCACTTGTGCCCTTGCGCTCTTCTTTTTTTTTTCATTTTTGACACATGGCAAAACTTATTTCATATTTTGTTTGAAGACACGTAGTAGACTACAACCATTTATCTCGTAAAATTAACGTCACCATAGCGCTCAGAAGGGGAAGAAGAAGCAGAATATGAACAATGGACTGCACCTCCTTCTATAAGGACGAAGGAAGGAGCATTAAACGACTAGTTTTGTGGTGACATCCAGGTACAAAAACACACCGGCATTGTCACGTAAAAATGAGGGAAAAGCAGCGGTGAGACTCGGGAGATTCTGCCGTGACGTCATATGTGCGACTTTCCAGTTGTAGTCATTTTAATTACGACATTTTAAAAATAAATAAATCCAAATCCACTTGACAGACCCGGTCAAAACGTACATTATTTATCATTTAAATTACGGTACATCATATGTGTGATTCAGATTGTAAGACAAAGAAGACCAGAAAATAACTTTTATCGCTTCATTGACTTCCATTAATTATTTTTTCATCCAGGGGACCCATGGGCCGACCGGAAGGGGAGGAGACTGTGGCTCCCCATATTAGTATAAAATAAACTTATTGGTTATCACACACAACTTCTGCTATAGAAGTCATGTGACTTCCGGTATGGAGGTTACGACGTAATGGCAGCTAGCAGACAAAAATATATACAACTTCCACATTCCACATTGATGTGATATTGTTAATTTCTTTAAACCGTCGTGGGTTAAAACTGAACAATAAAAGATTTTATTCAGCCCTGAGCATTAAAAAAGAACAACTTCCGCTATGGAGGTCACGTGACATCCGGTATGGAGTTGAGGTATGACCGTTTACGGCGGCCGCAGCTGGGTACTCTTGAAAAAATTAGATACAGGTCATACAGGGGCATTTGGGTCACTTCAGCCTGCAGTCTGAACGTAGCCTAGTCACAAATGCACTCATGTGCATCAAGTATCGGTATCAAATCGGTAACACGACGTGCGTGTGAAAACTTCACCGTTTGGAAATGAACGGGTTTCAAAACTCCTGCGTCACTTCCGGTATTTTACAGCTGTGACCCCTTTTTAGTGTGAATAAATAAAGGAGAAGAAACATGCTGAGAATTAAACAGTTCAACGTTATTTTGAATGGTGTGTTTAACAAACGTGTTTAAGCTGCGTGTCACGCGCGTTTACAGCCACGTGTGTCCTCATGTCACGCTGCTGTACAAACGACTCTAACCGAACGTGTCTGTCACGGTGTCACTCGGTAGATGATCGTGTCGGAGCTTCCGGCTGATCTGGTTCGTACGGGTCGCTCGTGTACATCAAGAGCTCACCGAGATCTCCGAGACTCGACCGACGAGCTGCCGTCACCTCCATGATACAGCAGATCCGTCCCAGAGTCCCAAAGACCGGGTCCAGATACGAAAGGGAATGATGGGAAATGTAGTTCCGAAACTTTAATTAAATTAAACTCTTTTTTTTTTTCATACAGTTGTTGAAAGTAGAAATGATGGGGCATTGATCAGTTCAGTACAGCTCCAGTTTTTATTTGGTACTTTTAAAGAGGCCATTAGAAACAGTTTTTCTGAGGTTTCTGTTGAATATTTTAGCTCCACAGGTGTTCTTACCTTCATAGTGGGTGAAAACAGGTCAACAACTTCTCTTTCAGTTTGAATCTCTCAAACTACACAGGTGGTGATAAAACCCGAGTTCAAACGGCCTGTTTCGTCACAACCAGTGGGGCTGGTGAAATATTTTCTGGGTGGGGCTGCATAAATCCAATTAAGTGACTGTTAATAAAACATTTGTAAAGATGAGTTAATATAAACCCTGTAAAAAAACATTTTCAACTTAAGTTAAATATTTAACAAAGACTTTATTCAATTGTAAAATAAAAAAATAATCACCAGAACAGGTTAATCTAGTCAGACAAAAAGATAAAGTCTGTGTATTAATATTAAATGTTGTATTTTAAGTAATATTTAATATAATATAAAGATTAAATATGTTTGATCATTCTAATTGTCCAGCACTAGATAAACCTCTACAGTTGTGTCCAGTGTGTCTCAGGAAACGTCCCACTGTGCTGTAGAAACAGTTCTCCATGCAGCAGGTCACACTGATGAGATGCTGAGTGAAGACAAAACACTCCTCTATATTTTCAGACAGATGTTTCATATCCCTCCTCACTCCTGTAACCATCCAGGATCAGAGCTGCTTGTTTTAAACAAACCCAGTTAGCATAGCTACATCCAGCTGGATTGGATTCATGCTTACGCAAAAGCAAATGTGCTCTTACACAGCTGCGTACTGACTGAGCCAGTTTCTGTTCATACTACCCCGACTCTGTTGCAAAGAAATTCTCCTCCAGGACAGCAGGAGGCGCGTTCCTTAATTTGAGGTCTCCTGGTGCTTTATGTGTGGTTCCAACCATAAGAGGAACAAATAAAAAGCAGGGACTTTACAGCCACCGGCATCGCCACTGCTGCCCTTCAGACCTCTTTTAATGCAAACAAATTTGTCTTCAAGACTGTCAACACTCACGCTGTTTACTAAAGGGAAGCTATGTTGTGCCAGAAATGTGTTGGGCTGTTTGGCTCACAGATGTGCATCCTCTGACGCGGCCGTCGGAAAGTTAGAAAATAGAGCGTGACTCCAACCGACCATCCGAGGCAGTTGGAGAACCCATACGACATCGTGTCATGGCAGTGCGTGTCTCCGACACGTCAGAGCTGCGTTAGTATGAATCCAGCTTCACAGACTGCTTTCCTTTCTCATTTAACGGCTGTTTGATAGCAGATAATCTCGCGGTATTTAATGTGGTTTTGGGGCGCTTCAAAAATCACCCTTCGTGAAGTTATTTTCTCTGCGTTATTGGCTAAATGAAGTTCTTCCATTTGGTAATGCAGATCTGCTATTGGCTAATTCGATCTAAGAGCCCGCCTCCTGAGGGCGCTTCTCCAGAGCTGAACTAGACATATGAGAAGTGAAGAAGCAGGAAATCATGTTTTACAAAGTAATATCTGTCTTTCAGATATCGGTGACGGAAATCCGCCCTCAGCAGAGAAGACAGACTTGTGAGTATAAAAAAAAAAGGGTGTGTGTTTGTGTGACTGGATAATCGTGTAGGCCCCAAACCGAGGAGGATCGTTTTTTAAAGAAAAATCCCTAACCTGTGTTGGCAAAGGTTATAAAAGATATAAGCCCGTGTATGCACATTAAAAGACAAGCGCGCGTGTGACAGGGTCACAGTAGAGAAGCAATATTGCACAAAAAAAAGAGGAATCAGTGTGTGTGCTTGTGTATCTGTCTGTGTGTATGGAGATCTCTTCCTGTTGAAACAGTGAACAGAGTGGATACCTAGCTGGTGTTCACAAAACGTTGTTATACAGTTGAAGTAGACAGTGAAGACTCTCATACTTTTGACATTTGGGAGGATTATCATCCCACGGGACCAGTTGCTCAGGTGAACTCCATACAAACTGGTTGGCCTGATTCACTATTAAGGAGCTAGGAAATAATAAGAATATAAATATTTAAAAGGCCTGTATATTAAATAATAATAATAATAATAATGAGCTCATACTAAAATAAAATCATCACTGGGAGGTGATGCAAAGATATAAATAAATAAATATAAAACTAAAAGAGACTAATGATAAAGAAGAGAAATGGCAGAGCGAATGCAACAAAAAATAAAAAAAAATATGTTAATGAATGTGTCCAGAAAGTGAGGAAGAAAAAAGGAGTGTGTGATGTTGATTGAGCTTACTGAGAGATGAGAGGAAGCAAAAGGGGGTCAAACTTTTATATGGCATTAAATAAGTGCTAAAACACTTAATGGTGAGAAAAATAACAACTTCTATAACTTTTTAGGAAATGATTTGTAAAATTAGACAAATACAGGAGCGCTTGTTAATCTACGTAAAGACGAGATGTGATAATCTAATCAGATCTCTGACACAAACGAGACTTGACGAACAGGTAATATTCTAATTTATGATTGACATTTGGGTTCATGTACAGTGTATTTAAAGATCTGACACTGCTCATTTCTTTTCCTCCCTTTTTTTCTTTGTCCATTATACCTTTCCCTATTTTAGTGAGTGAGCCTGTTCAACTAGCAGCAAGGCACTCGGAGAAACTCCTCCAGCTGAGGTGGTGATGAGAAAGATTCTCAAACCATGCAAGAAAAGACAGTGGTCGAGTCCCAACACTACAGAGCATGTCCAGCCTGCAGCCTGCTTTTCCACATCTTCACGGGTGAAACAGCTGTGCGTCTCCGCTGGAAGACGCCTGATCTCACGGGGAAGTGGTAAACAAACAAACACGCTCTTTGCAAAGAAGGAAATGTTTCAGCTTTTCACACCTTTTACAAGGAAAAACTGCTTACTTTTCTAATCTATCTGCAATTTTAAGGTGACGAGATCAGACATGGTGACTGCGTGACTTTGATGAGATTAAAGCTAAATTAAAAAAGAGATTCTAAATTTAAATTAAAAAATTAAATTCAAATGATCTTGTTGCAATTTATGTTTCTGCTGGACCTGTCCCCCCGCGCCACCCCCTCCCCTCCCTGATGTTTCTGCTGGACCTGTCCCCCCGCGCCACCCCTCCCCTCCCTGATGTTTCTGCTGGACCTGTCCCCCCGCGCCACCCCCTCCCCTCCCTGATGTTTCTGCTGGACCTGTCCCCCCGCGCCACCCCCTCCCCTCCCTGATGTTTCTGCTGGACCTGTCCCCCCGCGCCACCCCTCCCCTCCCTGATGTTTCTGCTGGACCTGTCCCCCCGCACCACCCCTCCCCCCCTCCCTGATGTTTCTGCTGGACCTTCTGAAGCAGTGATAATCTGAATTAAAGCTCTTATTTTGTAGGAGAAACACTAGCGCAGAATAAATGTATAAATTATTTGAGTAGTTTTTCTGTTTTCATGACATTTAAAAGCAAAATGTTTTTTCTTGAGCTGCAGTGTAACTCAGAACTGTAATGTGAAATGAAACTTATTTTGGTAATTAAAGATGAGCATCAGTCTTATGTCACAACTTTATAGTGTAGTAAACAGCTGACTGCTGAACTGGTCCAGTTGATGCCCGTTGGGATGTTGCCTGCCAGTTCAGAGTGTTGCTTATTAAAAACAACAAACACTTTGTTTCCCTCCAATTTTATTGAACACAATTTTTCACACCTCCAATGGGACACTCAGAAGTTCCTGTAAAGTGAAACAAACGGAGGTTAGTGTGGAAGCACGTCACAGATTTTACAACATAACAATGTACTGATGATGTTTAATGGTTCTGGTTCACTTTCAATCTGAAGTTCTAACTTCAACTGAACCATTTCTAAATGAGCTGGTTGCTGTGAGCTCACAGTGAGGCAGATATCTGCTGCTTTCCCACATCTCACACTCACAAAGTCTGTCATAATAAACACTGAGTTCTACAACATATTACAAACTCTGACTTGATGAAAACAAGATCGTACTTTGCAACGATGGTGTCATTTTTGGCCAGCCTGAGGATGGAGTCGTCTGACTCTCCCTGTAGGTGAGAGAGAGAGAGAACCAGGTCAGAATGCAGAGTCAAACATTTATTCTAAATGTGGAGTCTGACCTCATCTCTGTTTCTAAATCTCTGGTGTGTAAAACGAGGCAAGTGGGTGGATCTGCTGCTGTCATGCCTCTGGGCCAACAGGAGAGGGCGTCACAGAGCTGAATTTATGAGACAAGTTGACATACGTACATGGCACTGAAGGCCCTGCCCACAATCAGGGTGATTTTAAACATGAAATATTTAAAGGTAAACACAGAACGAGAAACAAATCTGAAGCTGCAGCAGAGATAAAAACTACACGGCTCCAAAACTAAACAACGTAATGTAACTCCAAGTCAATCAGACTTGTGTGAAATCAAACTGTCCACGTAGGAAACAACACTGACTGATAATCAGTTTCACATGCTGTCGTGTAAATAGAATAATCAGGTGTAAATTCTAGACAATTAGCAAGACGTCCCCAATAAAGGAGGTTCTGCAGGTGGAGACCACAGACAACTTTTATTTCTGTTCCTGGATGATGTTTTGGTCTCTGTTGAATGCTGGTGGTGCTTCACGCTAGTGTATTTCTCAGGAGACCAACCACCACCTCATCAGGAGCTGTCCAGCTGTTGTAAAGAGGTCATACAGGTATGTGGAGGCCACGCCCACTACTGAGCCTCATTCTGACATCAGAGTTGGATCAGTCTGGAGTTTTGGGTCTATATATCTGATTTATGTTGATAATATCAGATGTAGGACATCTGGTTGTTGTGTTCCATTTTATATAAAATAATAAAAGTGAACATTTGAGTTGCGTTTCTATGTGTCATTCATTTACATCAGGGGTCTCAAACTCAGTTTTGGTGAACGTGTGCTCACCTTCGGTCATCCACCTCTCCCACGCAGTTCTTAGTCTATCTTTGAAAGCCCTTTACACACCAATATTCAGCGGCCGGAGGTCTTTAGTCAATCCACCCGGAAAGACGGCAAGCACAGAATTAGTGTACTTCACTTGTTTTTTAACACCATCAGTAATATGGGGGCGCATGGAGTCACACACCAATACACGTCCCTCCTGTTTTAGCATCACTTCATTGGCTCCCTGTAAGGTCTAGAATAAAGTTTAAGGTTTTACTTTTGACGTATAAGGCCTTGAACGACCAAGCTCCAGCTTATATTAAAGATCTTATTGTTCCAGATGTTCCTAACAGAACACTTCGCTCTCAGACTGCAGGTCTGCTTGTAGTTCCTAGAATTTCTAAAAGTAGAATGGGAGGAAGAGCTTTTAGTTATCAGCCTCCTCTCCTGTGGAACCAGCTTCCACTTTTTATCCGTGAGGCAGACACCTTGTGTAGTTTTAAGAATAGACTTAAAACTTTCCTTTTTACACAATCCTATAGTCAGGGTTAGCTTGGGTTCTCCTGAGCTTTCCCTTTAGTTATGCTGCTATAGGTTTAGACTGCCGGAGGACACACTGTCCACATGTCTTCACTCTGCTGTCTTTCTTTACTCTGGCTGCCTCTGAGGAGGGTGTATCTCACATAAACAAAGGATGAAATATTCCCACTAGAACCATCAAATTGTTATTGCTTTGATTGTTACTGCTGCCATTAACTGTTTCTCTGTTTATCTTTCCATAGACATGACGACTGGCCTAAATACATCTGTGTTTGTCTCTTTCCTGTCAGCTCAGACCCCAGTCGGCTAAGGCCGCCCATCCTGAGCCGAGTTCTGGTTCTGGTTCGGCTAGAGGTTTCTTCCTGTTAAAAGGGAGTCGTTCCTTTCCACTGTCACCAATCGTGCTGCTCAGGATGGAGGATTGTGCTGAAATAACAATTCAGCCCAATCAGCTGGTTCCTTAGATAGAAAATGTTTTATTATTAATTGATTGATTTTTCTGTGAAGTGCCTTGAAATGACTTTGTCATGAACTGGCGCTTTATAAATAAATAAACTTGAAACTTACAGACAGAGCTGTGTGAAAAAAGCCACCCGGTTTCTTAACGTAAATTTCTCTCAGCCACTCATCTTTTCTTCATCCATCCATCCATCCATTCATGTCTTTAATGACAACGTCGGCATGGTCTTCCTTTTGAAAATGACCATGGGTGGAAGTTTTTTGGCCAATAGCCTGGCATGCCAGAACTACGGTGAAGGACGACCTCTCGTTCCCTGTGGTGTATATATTCACCGTACTAGTCCCTGTTTTCTCCATGGTGCAGTTCACAGCAATGTCGAACGTGGGTGGAACCTCATCCATGTTTTCATGTGCTCTGGCAGGATCTTCTTTTGGGTGATCTTATTTTTACAGTAAGACCAGAAAGATGCCATGTTTTCGTGGTGATCGTGTGGCAGTTGCTGCGAGACAGTAGTCCATGTGCGGATGGAAAGATTGCGTCTTTTCATAAAAAGAAAACACCAAGCCTTTAAATCCAATAATGTCCATGTCACTAGCGAGCGCTGTTGCCTTCATCATGAAATTCTGCTTTTTGTTGCATTGATATTTTCAGCTCAGATGTGTCAAATCGCTCTGTACTGCCACATTTATTTTGTTTTTTATGTGAAAAAAGAAACCAGAATATTTATGGGGAAATAGTAACAGGCTACAGGAAGCCAGCGGGAAAGAAGAGTAAAATACGGGAGTTTCCCAGCCAGAACGGGAGACTTGACAGCTATAATATGTATAAAGCCTATTTGCGCAATTCGCTAAAGAAAAAAAATCTTGAAGGGTAAACCAGGTTCATAAATGACATGAGGGAGCGCGACCCCGCTCTGACCCCCCGGCTTAGAACATGTAGAGGTTTTCGGGATTCCTCAAGGTTCGCCTGCTACTTTTCCTGGACTTTGTCACCGAGCAGAACTACCCATATGTTCCTCACTCGGAAAACCCTTAAAACATATAATCATTGTAAAAAATAACCATGACTACTTCGTGGATTTCACTTGTTGCAGGTTACTTTTAGAATGTAACTCCCGCGATAAACAAGGAACCACCGTAATGCCTTTGAAACATGTACATCATAAAGCAATTTATCTCTTCTACCTTTCTTCCTTGAACTCAACGCTGCTCTAACTTCACCTCGTCTGTAAGCTAAAAACTAAAGAGGAGTAATTATGTCCTTATGTCCCACCTGCACGCTGTGTTCAATAGAGATGCTGCTGCTTCTAGAAGCAGCAAAAAAAATAAAAAATCTCAGCATTTTCCAGACAAGGCGCTGGATTTTCAGCTGTGGCGCAGCGCCATGGTAACGCCTCTTTAAGGGAAACACTGACCGTTTATTTTGCCAAATATGTGATGGTAGATTGCATCTGATGGTCATCCAGCTCATACAAGTTAACAAGACCGAGGAACATGAAAGAGTGATGACATGTTCTCTGCACACAGCTGTGACCTTGATAATCTGTGTGTATTGTGTACTTTATTCTGAAGGTCGGTGTTGCTCTAATCACAGGCTTTAAACAACGAATCAGCACGTCTGAGCTCTCAGTACAAACCACAACATGGACAGTTTAAACTCAAGGCTGACTGAGGAAGATGAACCAAAAGGTCACATGATGTTTATCATCAGAGGTGAGCTCTGCTGGTCTGAGCTGGTTATGTTCAGGAACTCTGATGACTGTCAGACCAGAAAAACAAACTCTGAAGCCTGAAGAAGCTCCATGGTGTTTAAATAAAGCTGGAGAACCCTCCCCAACAGCAGCACACACACAACAGAACCACAAACACGTTTCTTAGACATGGATAAACTTGCCATTCTCCGAATGGGTCCACAGATGGCGTAGGTCTTGAACTGACCGTTAAAACGACCGGTCACCTTGTCAACCTGAAAGACAGAGATTTTACACATGACACATGTTGCCTTGAGATAAACGTTTAAAAACACGGTGCTTTTAGCCTGTTAGTCACAGCTGCTTCCCATGGAACAGAGCAGCACAGGGCTTTCCTGAACTTTACAACCTACGGTTCTCTGTTCTAACCAGATATGCAAATGGAACATCCCACAGGGAGCCTCGTGTCTGGTTTCCACTGGGCTGGTTGTAGAGGTAGGCGATATGGTAAAAATACAATATCACGATTTTTCAATAATATAAACACAATTATTTTAAAATATAACTTAAAGCAGTATGAAAAAACTTTAAGCTACTGTTTTGAAAGTGCCTTGAAATTACTTTGTTATGAAATGGTGCTTTATAAATAAATAAATGTGAACTTGAAACTTGTCTAAGTGGAAGCTAACAGAAAAACATGTTCAGTTTCATATTAGACACTCTGAACCCTCCACTCATTCTACGATAGACTGAATAACTTCAGTGGGTGACTGGGCGGTTCCTTTGCTGTTTTATGACAACAGCTGTTTGTTGCAGCAGTGGTTTCCATTCATTCCTATAAAGGCTAGCAACTAGTCAATTAGCGCGGGACTGGGGAATATGCTTTTTTTGCCGTACTAGAATAAAAGTGTTATTGCACATCCACTGCAGTAGGTGGCAGTGGTGCTCTCGCCAGAATATGCCACAGGTCTGCCAACTTAGCAACTTTATCAACTATTTCTAATGACTTTTCAGACCCCCTATGGACTTTTCCCCCCAAAAAGTGCATAGTGACAGATCTAACAACATTTCTGACCTGCCTTAACTGCTTTATGTAGAGCTTTGGTGCTGATATTTGCAGATTACAGCTTCTCAGACCTGCTTCCTGCATGTAGCACGATCACGTTACATTGGCTGACCAATCATAAACCTCTCTCAGTTTCTCACAAAGATGTTTTTTTTTTTTACAAACTTAATTGAACAGAGTTTAAGTACATAACAAGAGGAAAAATGAAGTAAACAACATAACAGTTACAAAAACAGCCACCCAGGTGGGTGTAAAAACATACAAAGGTTTGCACATTTTGATTGTTTTGATTGTTTTTTTGATTTTGATTGATATTAGTCTACTTATAACAACTTAATAGACAAATTGTACTATTTAAAACCGCAATGTGGGGGGCGAAAGAAAATAATTGAGAAGCACTGATGTAATTCATAGTTAAGCTCAATTACAGCTTTGATGTGCGGCTGGACCAGAGATCGCTTCTGGTAGCAAAAAACTGCACGTTCTTGATATTTCCTGGAACCCTCTCTTTGCATTCAGCGTACATGGAATGGCGGTGTTTCACCTGCGGCTGGTCAACTCGTGGTGCAGCTCCAATTAAATGCAACTCTTTCTACTGTTCGCACAGGACACAAAACTTTAACCGTGAGGAACATCACCACATCTGTCATGCTGTTCACTCTTCCGCTGTCTCTGGTGTAGGGAGTGAGTTTTGTGATGCTTCTCCTAATGTTTGCTAGCACTAACCACCGCTGCAGCTGGGTTTAGCTTTAGCTGCCAGCTAGCTCTTACTGTATTGTTTGTGACGCGTTCTTTCACAAGTTTATGGTGTTACCATCACTTCGTTTGACGCTCTTATTGTAAACTTAGCAAATGCAGTTTCATCGCTCATTGTCGTCTGCTGAAAAGCCAAACCAGTTCTGTATATTGTAAATATATTATTAATTATTACATAATTTAGGATGTAGTGCAGTATACTATATCATTTATATTATAATTATATGGTGTATTATATAATATTAATATATAGTTACATAAGTCTCTTCGGAATTAAATCCTTGCTTTCACTCTTCGTGCTTGTACAGACTTGGGGGGGTTAATAACACCATGAATTACTCTGATTGGTTTACGTGTCATTTGCCAATAAGCAGAGACTTACTTTCTCATACAGAGGCAGAAATACAGCAGCTTAACTGTAAATCGTAATAAAATCATCTCTCAAAAATTAAACTGTTAGACATGTAGATGGTAGGACGGGTCTTAAAGACTCACTCTGATAAAAATCGTGTTTTTCATGTTAACATGTTCTTGTGGCGTGTTTCTGATGCTAGAAGAGAAAATTAAGCTTTATATTATATCTGCATTCAGATCATATGAATCAGTAGCAGGTGCTAAAATGCATCTAAAACATACTGAATTTGTGACATAGAAAAGCCACTGGGATGAGTCACACGCTACTTCTCTGCTAGCTGTAAACTAGCACTTGTGCTAGCAAAAACAGATAACTCTCAGCAACAGGGAGGGGTAGGGATCTTCCACACCAATGATTCCACCCACAGCACAAATGGGAATTGCTAATGACCTACTGCCGCTATGCAGAAACTACATCCTAGAAAACAGAACAGGTTTTGTGCTTTTAGGTAAAAATGCCATAATCATAATTTAAAGACACCGAGAAGCTTTAAAACAGCTCAAAAGATGATCAGAGTGGGTTAGCCCCAGCTGGCTGCTTTTGATAATTCTGTTTTAATGTCAAATGTTAATAAAAATAAAATGTGCAAGCGAGTTCATAACTTCTAGCCACAAAGCTGCAACTAACCAACCGTATAACTGCTTTGGATTTAAAAAAAAAAAAACAAAATTAAATACAAGCCCGATAGCAACAATCAGTTAACTTACATTTAAACTTTGAAGTAGCAGCTGCCGGCTCCTCAACCACCATTTTTTGAAAATACCGCTATGTATTCAGGGAAATTTGTGACCGAGGGAAGGCATCAAGGCACGTCCCATGTATCCTTGGTATGTTAGCTAAACAGCGGGCAAACCGAGTACACATGCCTCAGTAGCACATGAACATTGGAACACGCCTTGGCGGGTCCTGATGACGTATCTCCTAGACAACCGGGGCAGGACCAAGGCGTCGAGGCAAGGTTCCTTGACATTGAGAAACACCCACGGTTTTCATTGTTCCCTCCTTCCCTGTCTCTCTCTCACACAACTCTTTGGCTCCGCCTCCATGGTGCAGCTGGAGTAACCTGCCTGCTTAACAGCTGAGACTTCCTCAAACACACGTGTGTCCTGTTGCTAGCGACAGCCTCACAACATGGTCACAGACAAACGGTGGAAAAATTCAACACAGAACTGCACGGTAAAATGAAAATAATGGCTCGCTGATTTGGAGGTAGTTTGGATTGAACGGTAGAAATGTGTATTCTGCAGCGTGCACCAAAAACACATCCTGATTAAAAGTTCAACCACATGTAACATCTTCCAGCAGCATAAAGCTGCAGGGAGTTAAACTGTGGGTCGTAACTCAGTAAAATCGGATCAGTCTTCCATGCTGAAACAAGCAGAACTTTCTGACCCGTTCGGTCACATACGAGCAGAAAAGCACAGAAGCTGGCATGCACCAAAGACACGGTTTCCATGACAACTGTCCAGCTTTAAACAGCTAGTTACATATAAGCGCTACCAATCCGAAGTTATTTAGAAAGAATAATCTGATAAAAGACGTGTGCAGATGTGAGAGAAAGTCTCTCTGCTTTGTTGAAATACGACACTTTGCTCTGACCACCAACATATAGATCAACAGGACAGGTTCTTTCATCAGCTCATTTCTCATATTTACACAAAAACGTTTGAACAGAGCTACAAACAAGACGAGTATTTAGTAGAGACAAAACTTGATAATATGTCATGAAGATCGTACTGACTTGTTTTTATTTTTGCTCATTGGATCTTATTTTGTATTTCACATTACTGTATTTTTGTTTTAGTCATGGAAAAGTATTTTTCATTCATTTTGTTTTAGGAAAGTTTCATTTAATTTACAGCCATTTCAATTTTAGTGAACTGTTTTAATGGACATGAGCTGTTGCTAGTTTGTAAAAGTGCATTTAGCACTCAAGGCTGTAAATTAGAATCGTCTCTTTGGTTACTTGAAGAAAAAAATGATATCGATATATATCGTGTATCAAGATTCAGGGGAAAAATATCGAGATATGAATTTTGGCTCATATCGCCCAGCCCTAGTTTGTTGTAACACGTGCTTCCTTCTGACACAGTGAGGCCGAGTGCTGCAGCTTCAACAGCGCAACGTGTTCAATCTACAAGAACTTACTGTTTATCGTCAGCACGCTGCTGCTTCAGAGCTTTCAATCAGACTATGAAATGTGTCTTGTTGCCGCAGATCCACTTTGGACCAGTGTCAGACTGAGTCTAGAACATGAAGGAGACACGTACCTCAGCAATGTTGAGCTGGATCGACGCATGGTCCTTGGCCCCGATGATTCTATTGCTGGCAGAGCTGCAATCAAACCACATTTCCACTGATTAAAGGTCAATCGGTTAAGGGCTCGATTCAAGCCTACAGACATCTGGACTACTTCTGTGAACCCATTCCAACAAGAATGTTCTGATGGATCTTAGTAACCTTCTCCCTCCTCGGATTTACCACTCACCATTTGCGTGGGACATACAGGTCCACAAATTCTCCAGCGTCGTTCTGCATGGTGAAAGATGAGCAGGTGGTCGATTCTGAAACACAAGATACTCTTACTGTTACATGTTCCACTGCTTCCATCCACACACCGGGTCAGGGGTCACCTCGGCATGTGCAAGAAGCTGAGATCAATCCAGTCACCAGAAAATTTAAAGAAATCAGATTACTCAGCTGGCGGTCCTGCTCCGTAGCTGCTAAACAGGGTTGAAGAACCCGCAGTAAACAGGGTTTAGGGTTAACGAACCTGCAGTAAACAGGGTTTAGGGTTAACGAACCCGCAGTAAACAGGGTTTAGGGTTAACGAACCCGCAGTAAACAGGGTTTAGGGTTAACGAACCCACAGTAAACAGGGTTTAGGGTTAACGAACCCGCAGTAAACAGGGTTAAAGAACCCGCAGTAAACAGGGTTAAAGAACCCGCAGTAAACAGGGTTAAAGAACCCGCAGTAAACAGGGTTAAAGAACCCGCAGTAAACAGGGTTTAGGGTTAAAGAACCCGCAGTAAACAGGGTTAAAGAACCCGCAGTAAACAGGGTTAAAGAACCCGCAGTAAACAGGGTTAAAGAACCCGCAGTAAACAGGGTTAACGAACCTGCAGTAAACAGGGTTTAGGCTTAAAGAACCCGCAGTAAACAGGGTTTAGGGTTAAAGAACCCGCAGTAAACAGGGTTAAAGAACCTGCAGTAAACAGGCTTAAAGAACCCGCAGTAAACAGGGTTAACGAACCTGCAGTAAACAGGGTTTAGGCTTAAAGAACCCGCAGTAAACAGGGTTTAGGGTTAAAGAACCTGCAGTAAACAGGGTTAAAGAACCCGCAGTAAACAGGGTAAAGGGATCAAGAACACGCAGTAAACAGGGTTAAAGAACCCGCAGTAAACAGGGTTTAGGGTTAAAGAACCCGCAGTAAACAGGGTTAAAGAACCTGCAGTAAACAGGGTTAAAGAACCTGCAGTAAACAGGGTTTAGGGTTAACGAACCCGCAGTAAACAGGGTTTAGGGTTAACGAACCCGCAGTAAACAGGGTTTAGGGTTAACGAACCCGCAGTAAACAGGGTTAAAGAACCCGCAGTAAACAGGGTTTAGGGTTAAAGAACCTGCAGTAAACAGGGTTTAGGGTTAACGTACCCGCAGTAAACAGGGTTTAGGGTTAACGAACCCGCAGTAAACAGGGTTAACGAACCCGCAGTAAACAGGGTTTAGGGTTAACGAACCCGCAGTAAACAGGGTTTAGGGTTAACGAACCCGCAGTAAACAGGGTTTAGGGTTAAAGAACCCGCAGTAAACAGGGTTAAAGAACCTGCAGTAAACAGGGTTAAAGAACCCGCAGTAAACAGGGTTAAAGAACCCGCAGTAAACAGGGTTAAAGAACCCGCAGTAAACAGGGTTTAGGCTTAAAGAACCTGCAGTAAACAGGCTTAAAGAACCTGCAGTAAACAGGCTCAAAGAACCTGCAGTAAACAGGGTTAAAGAACCCGCAGTAAACAGGGTTAAAGAACCCGCAGTAAACAGGGTTAAAGAACCCGCAGTAAACAGGGTTAAAGAACCTGCAGTAAACAGGGTTAAAGAACCTGCAGTAAACAGGCTCAAAGAACCTGCAGTAAACAGGGTTAAAGAACCCGCAGTAAACAGGGTTAAAGAACCTGCAGTAAACAGGGTTTAAGGTTAAAGAACCTGCAGTAAACAGGGTTTAAGGTTAAAGAACTCGCAGTAAACAGGGTTAAAGAACCTGCAGTAAATAGGCTTAAAGAACCCGCAGTAAACAGGGTTTAGGGTTAAAGAACCCGCAGTAAACAGGGTTAAAGAACCTGCAGTAAACAGGGTTAAAGAACCCGCAGTAAACAGGGTTAAAGAACCCGCAGTAAACAGGGTTAAAGAACCCGCAGTAAACAGGGTTAAAGAACCCGCAGTAAACAGGGTTAAAGAACCCGCAGTAAACAGGGTTTAGGCTTAAAGAACCTGCAGTAAACAGGGTTAAAGAACCTGCAGTAAACAGGCTCAAAGAACCTGCAGTAAACAGGGTTAAAGAACCCGCAGTAAACAGGGTTAACGAACCTGCAGTAAACAGGGTTTAGGGTTAAAGAACCCGCAGTAAACAGGGTTAAAGAACCTGCAGTAAACAGGCTCAAAGAACCTGCAGTAAACAGGCTCAAAGAACCTGCAGTAAACAGGGTTTAGGGCAGCTGCAGTAAACAGGGTTAAAGAACCTGCAGTAAACAGGGTTAAAGAACCTGCAGTAAACAGGGTTTAGGGTTAAAGAACCTGCAGTAAACAGGGTTAAAGAACCTGCAGTAAACAGGGTTAAAGAACCCGCAGTAAACAGGGTTAAAGAACCTGCAGTAAACAGGGTTAAAGAACCTGCAGTAAACAGGGTTAAAGAACCTGCAGTAAACAGGGTTAAAGAACCTGCAGTAAACAGGGTTTAGGGTTAAAGAACCCGCAGTAAACAGGGTTAAAGAACCCGCAGTAAACAGGGTTAAAGAACCCGCAGTAAACAGGGTTAAAGAACCCGCAGTAAACAGGGTTAAAGAACCTGCAGTAAACAGGGTTTAGGGTTAAAGAACCCGCAGTAAACAGGGTTAAAGAACCCGCAGTAAACAGGGTTTAGGGTTAAAGAACCCGCAGTAAACAGGGTTAAAGAACCCGCAGTAAACAGGGTTAAAGAACCCGCAGTAAACAGGGTTAAAGAACCCGCAGTAAACAGGGTTTAGGGTTAAAGAACCCGCAGTAAACAGGGTTAAAGAACCCGCAGTAAACAGGGTTAAAGAACCCGCAGTAAACAGGGTTAAAGAACCCGCAGTAAACAGGGTTAAAGAACCTGCAGTAAACAGGGTTAAAGAACCCGCAGTAAACAGGGTTTAAGGTTAAAGAACCCGCAGTAAACAGGGTTAAAGAACCTGCAGTAAACAGGGTTAAAGAACCCGCAGTAAACAGGGTTAAAGAACCTGCAGTAAACAGGGTTAAAGAACCTGCAGTAAACAGGGTTTAGGGTTAAAGAACCCGCAGTAAACAGGCTTAAAGAACCCGCAGTAAACAGGGTTAAAGAACCCGCAGTAAACAGGGTTAAAGAACCAGCAGTAAACAGGGTTAAAGAACCTGCAGTAAACAGGGTTTAGGGTTAAAGAACCCGCAGTAAAAAGGGTTAAAGAACCTGCAGTAAACAGGGTTAAAGAGCCTGCAGTAAACAGGGTTAAAGAACCTGCAGTAAATAGGCTTAAAGAACCCGCAGTAAACAGGGTTAAAGAACCCGCAGTAAACAGGGTTAAAGAACCTGCAGTAAACAGGGTTTAGGGTTAAAGAACCCGCAGTAAACAGGCTTAAAGAACCCGCAGTAAACAGGGTTAAAGAACCCGCAGTAAACAGGGTTAAAGAACCTGCAGTAAACAGGGTTTAGGGTTAAAGAACCCGCAGTAAACAGGGTTAAAGAACCCGCAGTAAACAGGGTTAAAGAACCTGCAGTAAACAGGGTTAAAGAACCCGCAGTAAACAGGGTTAAAGAACCCGCAGTAAACAGGGTTTAGGGTTAAAGAACCCGCAGTAAACAGGGTTAAAGAACCTGCAGTAAACAGGGTTAAAGAACCCGCAGTAAACAGGGTTAAAGAACCCGCAGTAAACAGGGTTAAAGAACCAGCAGTAAACAGGGTTAAAGAACCTGCAGTAAACAGGGTTAAAGAACCTGCAGTAAACAGGGTTAACGAACCTGCAGTAAACAGGGTTAAAGAACCTGCAGTAAACAGGGTGTAGGGTTAAAGAACCCGCAGTAAACAGGGTTAAAGAACCTGCAGTAAACAGGGTTCAGGGTTGAAGAACCATGACGCTTAAGTTAGTTTCCATTACGAGCTTGCAGTAAACAGGGTTAAAGAACCTGCAGTAAACAGGGTTAAAGAACCCGCAGTAAACAGGGTTTAGGGTTAAAGAACCCGCAGTAAACAGGGTTAAAGAACCTGCAGTAAACAGGGTTAAAGAACCTGCAGTAAACAGGGTTTAGGGTTAAAGAACCCGCAGTAAACAGGGTTAAAGAACCCGCAGTAAACAGGGTTAACGAACCTGCAGTAAACAGGGTTTAGGCTTAAAGAACCTGCAGTAAACAGGGTTAAAGAACCCGCAGTAAACAGGGTTTAGGGTTAAAGAACCCGCAGTAAACAGGGTTAAAGAACCCGCAGTAAACAGGGTTAAAGAACCCGCAGTAAACAGGGTTTAGGGTTAACGAACCTGCAGTAAACAGGGTTTAGGCTTAAAGAACCTGCAGTAAACAGGGTTTAAGGTTAAAGAACTCGCAGTAAACAGGGTTAAAGAACCTGCAGTAAACAGGGTTAAAGAACCTGCAGTAAACAGGGTTAAAGAACCTGCAGTAAACAGGGTTTAGGGTTAAAGAACCCGCAGTAAACAGGGTTAAAGAACCCGCAGTAAACAGGGTTAAAGAACCTGCAGTAAACAGGGTTAAAGAACCTGCAGTAAACAGGGTTTAGGGTTAAAGAACCCGCAGTAAACAGGGTTAAAGAACCCGCAGTAAACAGGGTTTAGGGTTAAAGAACCCGCAGTAAACAGGGTTAAAGAACCTGCAGTAAACAGGGTTAAAGAACCCGCAGTAAACAGGGTTTAGGGTTAAAGAACCCGCAGTAAACAGGGTTAAAGAACCTGCAGTAAACAGGGTTAACGAACCTGCAGTAAACAGGGTTTAGGCTTAAAGAACCTGCAGTAAACAGGGTTTAAGGTTAAAGAACCTGCAGTAAACAGGGTTTAAGGTTAAAGAACTCGCAGTAAACAGGGTTAAAGAACCTGCAGTAAACAGGGTTAAAGAACCTGCAGTAAACAGGGTTGAAGAACCTGCAGTAAACATGGTTTAGGCTTAAAGAACCTGCAGTAAACAGGGTTAAAGAACCTGCAGTAAACAGGGTTAAAGAACCTGCAGTAAACAGGGTTAAAGAACCCGCAGTAAACAGGGTTAAAGAACCCGCAGTAAACAGGGTTTAGGGTTAAAGAACCCGCAGTAAACAGGGTTAAAGAACCCGCAGTAAACAGGGTTAAAGAACCCGCAGTAAACAGGGTTAAAGAACCTGCAGTAAACAGGGTTTAGGGTTAAAGAACCCGCAGTAAACAGGCTTAAAGAACCCGCAGTAAACAGGGTTAAAGAACCTGCAGTAAACAGGGTTAAAGAACCCGCAGTAAACAGGGTTAAAGAACCCGCAGTAAACAGGGTTAAAGAACCCGCAGTAAACAGGGTTAAAGAACCCGCAGTAAACAGGGTTAAAGAACCCGCAGTAAACAGGGTTAAGAACCCGCAGTAAACAGGGTTTAGGGTTAAAGAACCCGCAGTAAACAGGGTTAAAGAACCCGCAGTAAACAGGGTTAAAGAACCCGCAGTAAACAGGCTTAAAGAACCCGCAGTAAACAGGGTTAAAGAACCTGCAGTAAACAGGGTTAAAGAACCCGCAGTAAACAGGGTTAAAGAACCTGCAGTAAACAGGGTTAACGAACCTGCAGTAAACAGGGTTAAAGAACCTGCAGTAAACAGGGTTTAGGGTTAAAGAACCCGCAGTAAACAGGGTTAAAGAACCTGCAGTAAACAGGGTTCAGGGTTGAAGAACCATGACGCTTAAGTTAGTTTCCATTACGAGCTTCTGATTCAAAAATGGTTAAAGACAACACCAAATTTTCTCCACTCTGAGCGTCTTTAATCTGCTCTAGTTTAAAAACTACATAACCTAGTGCGAACCCGCAGTAAACAGGGTTCTGGTTAAAGAACACACAATAAACAGGGTTCTCCTCTTACGGAAACACAGTGGACAACATAAGAACCTACACACGGTTAAAGAACCGACGGTTCTCACTCGAACACAGCGGGACCGAGCGGTCGGACCATGTGTTTCACGCGCTGTCTTATATATAAAGATTTACATGAAATTTAGTGACGCGTCCGAACCGGATTCGACCACATCGTTCTGTTAACGTTCAGAAAAACCAACAAGGAAGCGGTCATCGAAACAAGAAACTAACTTTTTACACGTTTACGTTGAGGAGCAAAGCTGACACTCACCGCTTACTAGAAATGGCCGACAGGAAAGGGAGAGCAGTGACCCGGAAACGGAAATGCTCCATCCGCGGACATTTTATCACCACCTGCTGGTTTTACTCCAAAAGCACAGCAGACAGGAATTTAAAAACTGTTGGTGTTCGAATTTCATGGCGAAAAATGAAAATTTGACGCAATTTAATTCTCTAGTGGAATTTTTAAATTTAAAACGTTCTTATAGATAATTTAGTCAAATAGCACAGCTATCCACTTCTCTTAAAACACATAATTAAACATACCCTCACAAAGTTTTTCTTAAAGAGGCCATTTCACACAAATTTCATGACTTTGTGGTTATTTCTTAAGTCATAACTAGTAATATGAAACATTTTATATAAAAAAAAAAAAACATCAGGAAACACTGATTAACAGATCTTTCAATCTGTCTGCGTTAAAATTCGGGTGGTTCCGGCTCCTTCCGTCAGGCTTCGTCAGCAGCTCTTTCATATTCGTTGTTCGAATTTGCTGGACTCAGATTGGCTAACAAACTAGCCTATGAGAGCAAAGAATACTGTTTCCTGCCCCGCTGCGCATGGCTGTTTCTAACGTAGCACTACGTTATGCTACAGCTTTTTAGTGAGCCGCATGCTAAGCGTGGTTTCAACTGTGGGAGCTGCCGAAAATTAACGAACAAAGGAGTTGTGATGAAACAGATACAGGCCGTTCGGACTCGGGAGAACTCGGGTGTTATCGCCACCTGCGTAGTTTGAGAGATTAAAACTGAAAGAGAAGTTATTGACCTGTTTTCACACCCACTATGAAGTTAAGAACACCTGTGGAGCTAAAATATTCAACAGAAACCTCAGAAAAATAGTTTTTAATGGAAGGGCCTCTTTAAGTATTAACCTCTAATATGAAACATTTGACAACATTTTAAAATTCGGCTAGTTACGAGTCATTCAGTCAGGCTTCGGGCAGCAGCTCGTTCATATTCATTATTCGAGTTTGCTGGACTCAGATTGGCTAACAAACTAGCCTATGAGAGCAAGGTGTACTGTTTCCTGCCCCGCTGCACATGGTAACATCAGCTGTTCTCTCTTCCTGTTTGCTACATCTTATGCTAACAGCTTTTAGCCAGCAGCATGCTAGGCGTGGTTTCAACTGCAGGAGCTAATGAATATTAATAAACAAAGGTGTTGTGATGAAACAGATACAGGCCGTTAGAACTCGGGTTTTATCATCACCTGCGTAGTTTGAGAGATAAAAACTGAAAGAGAAGTTGTTGACCTGTTTTCACACCCACTATGAAGGTAAGAACACCTATTCAACAGAAACCTCAGAAAAAAACGTTTTTCATGGAATGGCGTCTTTAAGAATGAAATCAAAAACGTGCACATAATAGTTTTGGCCTGGTTCTCAGAGGAGAAGCTGATAGGCAGGGTGCCGGCATTGTCAGAGCGGGGTGACTTACGCCTTGTTCACATTGCCTGCAAAGCGCCGTGGAGCGGAGCTGTGCGCCAAAGCTGCTCACCTGTTCACACCAGTCGCGTATCCACAAGCGCTGGTCAACAAGTGCTTCTGGTCATGTGTTCATTCAGAGCTAATTTTTTTCATCATGGATAAGTAAATAATATAAAAAAAATATTGAAGAGAGATTGTTTTAATTATTCCTGCTTTTACTTTGACATAGTTCATCTTGACTTGACTCATTCTCTCTCTCTCTCTAACTTTTTCCCCATTTGTGTTTAGACACCCAAAAACCCCACCCCCCTTAATATAGTCAGCTGACTCCATTATGCTGTGTGTGTTGTGTTTATTTTCATCTCTATAGTCTGTTTAGATACGCAAATCACATTCGTCAATCGCTGTATTTTATTTGAAGAATCGTTTTTATTTTCAAAACTGACTGAATTGTCTTGTGGGTCTCGGTGTGACTTCCTGCCAGAACAGATGGCTTGTGCAAATAATAGACCAGACACCGAAAAGATCGCTTTGGTTACCAAGGGCGACGAATGGAAGCAGGCTCCATTCCAATCCACTTCGCAGCGCTTCCATGTACACTGTGAACCAGGCTTTAGAATTATTATCGTTATTATTGACCAGCAGGAGACTGTGAACAGCGACAGGTGGTTTAACTACAAAGTTATCCTGGTGGAAATGCAGAATAACACTGAGTTTATGAGAAAAAAAACTGGCATCTTCAAGACTTTGATCCATCACTCGTAGCTGCGCTGCGACGGGAGAGATAAGCTGATCAGCTGGAACCTCGGCTCAGTTTGAGAAACATATCAGTCAAACAAAACAAACAAACAAAGTCAGCGGGACTCTTTATTGATTTGACAATGAACTGCCTCTGATTAATGTGAAAATTCACGCAGCTTAGCTAAACTAATGTTAAGTACTCAAATGCGCGTTGCAAATTTTCATCTGGTACACATTTTATATTTTGAGTCCGCCTGTCCCAATACCCGCACTTCCATGAAGTGCATGTAGCAGAAGGGCACATAATGGTGCGTTCACACCGGCTCAACCGTCAATGTCAGAAGCAGCAAGTTTACATGTAAAGTCTATGGTGGACGGGCGTCAGACAGACTTCAACGGCTCTGCGTCACTTTATGAGCGTTATGAGCGGCAACTTTTCAAGCTTTTCGAGCGTTTCAGGCGTTGACGCTTGAAAAGCAGAAAGTTCAGCTAGCTGAAGTTTTGACGCTCTTAACGCTCTTGAAGTGGCATGTCAACCAATCAGAGCGTCTCATCGTAGTGACGTACCTGAATGAAGCAGGAAGTCTTCAAACAGGGCGCGGGACAGACGGAAGTAGCGCTGGAAGCTAACCTCATCCATATGTAGCTCATGGAGCAAATGGTTTAACTCCTCAAACTCAGAACGTATCTGAAGAATGGAGTGTATCCACAAACGGAGTAAATAAAGCCAAGCCACTCTCTCTATATGATCCGCCATAGCTCAGAACATCCGATAACAAAGGAAGTCCCGCCTTCGCGCTCTTTTTAATGGTCAAGCGTTACGAGCTTCAACGCTCAAATGTCAAACTTGGAGCGTTATGAGCGTTGCTTGACGTTGACAAAGTGGCCGGTGTGAATGCACCATTAGGGTTCGAAGTGCGTAGTGAACAAGTGCACATATTAGCAGTATTGGGACAGCGAGCATTACGTGCCACAGTGTTATTTCTCCATGACACCCAAAATGGCAGTATCGGTCGATGTTTGCGCTATTTTGATATTAGAAATGATTTTAAAACTCCAACAAACATTTATTTTAAGGAAAATGAAGCACAGGAACCAAAGGAGGTGTATAAGACAGGATAAGTGATTAAAGCTGCTATACTGAATTTGCATAACAAATTAGATTAACATATTTTTTTCATGCCCATTAAAAATGTTTTAACACAGCATGGATAAAAATATGTTGTGAAGATTAGAGAAAAATGAAAAAAAAAAAAAATTAAGTGGTTCTCCCGTATTTGTCTTAAAACATCAGCCAATCAAATGGTTCGGCCCGAAAGGAATGATTGGACAGTCTCTCCAGTCATAAGGACTTCCGCATTTATATGGCTTCTGTGCTCCTAAAAAACTGAGACATATTAGAACACCACTGCTGGGAGTGTTCGCCGATCTACCATGTCACAGCAGGAGAAACAGCCTCCGGCTGGTTCCACGTCAGGTTCAGGACAAAGTAACAAACTTGGAAAAAGAAAAAACCCATTTGAAGTTTTAGAAAACAAACGATGTTTGGACAGAGCAAAAACCAGAGTAAACATTGGTGTTGCTTTTCAGCGATGGATAACAGATGTTATGT